>SKCR01038332.1:0-180899 GCA_019454045.1 Zanthoxylum bungeanum | reverse complement strand
ATCTTTCCCTTTATTGTTCCATTTATTCTTCTGGTTTTGAGTCTTAGGCTTTGACACCCTCCACTCTCAATGACATTTGCCTTGGCTTCAAATTCTGGGACATTCAGCCCTTCACTCTTGCGGTGATCTTCTTGCACCCTCAGTTTGAGAACCAAATCCTCCATTGACATATCAGTCTTTTTATGCTTGAGATGTATCTTGAAATCATTCCAAGATTGAGGCAATTTCTCTATAACAGATCCGACAGCAAACTGTACCGGTAGAGTCATGCCTTCGGCCGCAAGTTCATGGATAAGAATCTGCAATTCTTCCACTTGGTTGACAACAGTTTTTGAGTCTACCATTTGGTACTTCAGAAATTTCCCAACAATGAACTTCTTTGAACCAGCATCTTCGATCTTATATTTATTTTCCAGAGAATCCCATAGATCCTTGGCAGTCTTATAAGATCTGTATACATCATACAAAGAGTCATCAAGACTATTCAGAATATAATTCCTACATAAAAACTCACTGTGTTTCCATGCATCAATTGCATTGAGTTTTTTTGCAGGAATGTTATCTCCCTCTGCCACAGGGCATTCTTCCTTGACGACATGTGCAAGGTTCAATGTTGTTAGATAAAACAACATCTTCTGTTGCCATCGTTTGAAATCCAGTCCTTTGAACTTGTCTGGTTTCTCAACATGAGGCTTCACAACATTCGCAGATTGTTCCATCGAAATTTCTGCTATAGATTGTTATATGAAACAATCAACGAATGTGATAATCTTATTGAAACAGAATCTTACAAACAAAGAAACTTAAAATAAAATTACAAACCAAACCAAAGACAGAACTTACAATTCAAGTAAACAAAATATATAAACTCACAGACTTGAGATTGAGGCTAGCGTAATGCTATGTCCTATAGCAGAAATTCGTCCCTACTCTTGTGCTTGTAGTTCTACGGACGTCTGCCACCAGGATTCAACAATCTGAAGTCGAAATTCTGCACGGAAATCGACCCCTGGCGAATCTACTCAATATTTCGTTTCCAAAGATCAGATGTGATAATCCACGTTTTTCATAAAAAGTATATCTCTTCCAATACAAACTGTTCTATATAAATAGACAGTTAGAAACAGTTGGAGACTGATGCAGGTTGATGACCTTTGAGTAGAGTTGTGTTCTTTTGATTTAAATAAGATTTAAATCCAAAAATAAACAAAAAAAAAGAAAATATTCCATGGAGGCTAATTAATCACAAGAGCCCAAGAGCCCCAAGGCCCAAGGCCCATCTTTTGACCAATTAATATATATATTAAATATATATATTAATTATCATGCCAACCATACATCCAAACCATACACCCAAGCCCAAGCCCAAGCCCAAGCCTTATCATCCAACTTAATATAAGTGTGCAAAACCACTTATAAACTTTTCATATTCCCTTTACATTTCCTATGTGGGATTCATATTACTATTTAATATACAAACTCTTACAATACCCCACATTTGTATAGTAAATAGTGGCGATACTGTACATAACATGATCTGGAGAACCTTAAAATTGATATGCATCAGGAGAGGTGTCTTTTGGACTTGAACCTTCCTTAGTAAATACTTATTGGATTTACCGATGAGTCAGTGTGTATAGGAGACATTGAACTGTTCATCATATTTTGTAAATCAAGGCAATAAGTATCACACATATTCAATTTTGACATCTTTCGATTCATACGGTTGTGTTCATTTTGGTCCTGAACAATCCTGGATTCATAGGAGCTTTAGAGAATTTAGCCATTTAATTCTCATAAATGCGACCCCACATTACTCCTATATAGGTGACACAAAATTTTATAAGTATCGTATAATACTAATTTGTCATTAAGAATGATCAGTCATTCATCCTTATCGTCATAAACAGCATAACTTCTCTTATCATAGGAATGAGCAGCTCGTTATGCTATATTACTTGAGTTTCACCCAACTAGTTTTCCACATTGAACCTAGACTTTGAATTACCAAATTGCTAGGTTGGGTTTCCGCTAAGTTACTTCTCATTATACTGGCTTTAAGCCCATTCCCCTCGATAAATATAACACTTGCTCCTTTGGTATACCCTTTGTTAATTGATCTGCAATATTCTCCTTTGATTTTACAAAATCAATGGAAATAATGCCAGTCGAGAGCATATGTTTTATAGTGTTATGTCTTCGTCTTATGTGCCTTGATTCCCATTATACATATGGCTCTTTGCTCTCCCAATAGCAGCCATGCAGTCACAGTGCACACATATGGCCGTTACAGGTTGAGGCCACATTGGAATATCTTCCAAGAAATTCTTTAGCCATTCCGCTTCTTCAGCAGCTTTATCCAAGGCTATGAATTCTGATTCCATTGTTGAACGTGCTATACACGTTTGTTTTTGTGATTTCCATGATACTGCAGCTCCACCAAGTGTAAACACATATCCACTTGTTGCTGCTTTTTCTGTATCATTCGAAATCCAATTGGCATCACTATATCCTTCCAAAACTGGTGGATATTTGTATAGTGTAAACCATACTTCATTGAGTATTTAAGATATCTTAATACTCTAACTAAAGCATCCCAATGATCATGTGAAGGATTACTCGTATATCTTGCCAATCTATTCACAGAGTAGGCAATGTCTGGTCTAGTACAATTCGTGATGTATTGTAACGTCCCAATTATACGAGAATATTCTAGTTGTGACACACTGTCCCCAACATTTTTCTTTAATGTACTCTTAGGATCAAAAGGAGTTTTAATGGACTACTATCAAAATGTCCAAATTTTCGAAGAATTGCTTCCACGTAGTGTGATTGGCTTAGAACATAACCATCACTACTTCTTTGAATTCGAATTCCTAAGATAACATCAGCTTTTCCCATGTCTTTCATATCAAAGGTCGAATTCAATATTTTCTTCGTGGAGTTTATGACACTTAAATTTGGTCCCATGATGAGCATATCATCAACATATAAGCATACAATGACATATGAACCATTATTCATTTTCTTGATATAAACACATTTATCACATTCATTGATCCGAAATCCATGTGATAACATTGTATGATCAAATTTCTCATGCCATTGTTTTGGTGCTTGTTTAAGTCCATAAAGTGACTTCACAAGCTTACATACTTTATTATCTTGTCCTTTTGCTACAAACCCTTCAGGTTGTTCCATATAAATTTCTTCATCCAACTCACCATTTAAGAATGCAGTTTTTACATCCATTTGATGTATTTCCAAATTATAAATTGCTGCAATCGCTATTAACATCCTTATAGATGTTATTCTGGTTACTGGTGAGTATGTGTCAAAGAAATCAAGTCCTTGTTTTTGACGGTATCCTTTAGCTACCAAACGAGCTTTGTATTTATCAATTGTACCATCAGGCTTCAATTTCTTTTTGAAAATCCATTTGTAACCAATCGGTTTGCAACCAGATGGTAAGTCTACTAACTCCCACGTATGGTTTTGTAGAATGGATTCTACTTCGCTATTTATTGCTTCCTGCCAATAAACAGACTCAGACGAAGTTATGCCTCTTGATATGTTTGAGGCTCAACTTCAGTGAGAAAGGTTAAAAAATCAGGTCCATAATCTTTTGCAACCTTGATTCTTTTTCCTCTTCTAGGTTCTAAATCTTTCTCTTGGAGAGTTGATTTATTTGGTTCCAAATCCTTGATTTGAACACCAGACGAAGAGGCAATATCATTCTTATTCTCTTGATTAAATTCAGGCATTTTCCGTTTATTTTTATCAAGTCTATCCTTATAAGGAAATATATGCTCAAACCATTCAGCATTATTAGACTCAATAATTGTATTTACTTGGATATCCGAAATTCCAAATTTAATTACTAGAAAACGGTATGCTGCACTATTATTGGCATATCCAATAAACACACAATCAATGGTTTTAGGTCCAAGTTTAACTCTTTTAGGCAAAGGAACTTGAACCTTTGCTAGGCAACCCCACACTTTCAGGATTTTGTATGCCGGTAGCCTTTTCTTCCATTTTTCATATGGAGATTGACCACTTTTCTTTGGTGGAATTCTGTTTAAGATGGTGTTAGCTGTAAGTAATGCTTCACCCCACATATTATGTGGTAAACCAGAACTGTTAAGCATGGAATTCATCATATTTTTTAAAGTTCTATTTTTCCGTTCAGCCACCCCATTCTGTTGTGGAGAATAGGGTGCTGTTGTTTGATGAATTATTCCATTAGAAGCACAAAATTCTGCGAAGGCATTAGATTCATATTCTCCGCCTCTATCAGATCGCAATATTTTGATCTTATTGTCTAACTGATTTTCCACCTCAGCTTTATATGTCTTAAACATATTCAAAGACTCATCTTTGCTATGTATCAAATATACATAACAGTATCTACTACTATCATCTATAAAAGTGATGTAGTAATTCTTTCCGCCACGACTTGGTATTGATTTAAAATCACCCAAATCTGTATGAATTAATTCTAATAATTCATTTGATCTTTTAATATATATATTAAATATATATATTAATTATCATGCCAACCATACATCCAAACCATACACCCAAGCCCAAGCCCAAGCCCAAGCCTTATCATCCAACTTAATATAAGTGTGCAAAAACCACTTATAAACTTTTCATATTCCCTTTACATTTTCTATGTGGGATTCATATTACTATTTAATATACAAACTCTTACAATACCCCACATGATATAACTAATATTTGAATTGCCTTGTTAAAGGATTATTCACCGGCGGCTTACTACCGTCATTTGGCGGTTCATTACTGAAGTCGATCTTACTCCCCATTTCCTAAATAATATAATCAAAAACACTCATTAAATCCAAGAATCTGATACCTCAATAAAAATGAATCTCTAAACTTCACACTAGTGCCCTTTTCAACTTCAATTTCAGAATTCAAAATCATAAACAACTAATGAATAAAAAAAAACACTTCAGAACCCCAACTGCAATACATAACAAATCAAGCAAAATTTGACGAGAAAAATGATAAGAGACTAAAAGATGCATCATATTACGATGAGCAAATTAAATTCATATCTAACCCACCAAACGAAAATTAAAATTAAACCTAATCCACTTACCACCATATTTTCCCCCAATTTCGAAATTCATCTCAAATCCCAAATTATAAAAACAATCGATTTTGAGCAACTCATAGAATAATAGACTTACAGTTTGTTGATGAGCGGAAAATATATCAATATTTACCGCCCCTTTTACCTAATATTTTATTTAGTTTCTTGAGTTTGATGAACGTCTTGATGTGTTTTATGTGTTTTACAGATAAATAAAGTATTGGGATTTAATGAAATCAACTCTGGGCTAAAACGATAAAATTCGAAACAAAAAAATGGCGAAAACGGAAATTTATTATACGCGCACGAAGTGCAGTCCGAAATTTCAATTTTGCACTAGTTTCGTATTTTGGCCATAACTGTTTCATCCAATATCCGATTGAGCTGATTCAAGTTGCAGATTAAAGAAGACACAAAGCTCTACAACTTTGAAGATTTAAATATTTTCGAATTCTGAAGTTTAGAAGGCCGAAATTGATGAATAATCTAGTATATTTTGTTTATTTACTATAGTCATTTTCAAAATGTAAAATAAAATTAATAAAATAAAAAAGTAAAAATTGTCAAACTTCCACTAAACATGCTTCCATGTTTGATGCCATGTTTGATGCAATATTTGGTGCCATGTTTGGTTGAGCTATTGGTGGAGCAATTTGTGGAGAAATTAGTGGAAGCCTTTAGATTTTCCTATAAATACCAAGCTTAACTTTGTAATTTTTTCAAGCTTTCTTTGGAGGAGTTTCTCCATGAAAATCTAAAGGAAATTATCTTGTATATTATTCAAGTTTTCTTGTATTTTATTTTTAGTTATTTAATAAAATTTTGTGTGTTTTCTTTTACAGCATGAACAAGTAATCTCATTCTGCCGGGGTGAAGAGGTAAGACTTTTAATATAATAAATTAGATTAATCTCCCTTATTTTAATTAAAATTTGGATTAATTAGTTTCCACCTATATGGCCGGTTTAGGTTCACACCTTATTTACCGCCTATATGGCTGGTTTTACATTGTTGGACTTAGTTTCCGCCTATATGGTCGGTTTATGTGCTAACCTTGATACCGCCTATATGGTCGATTTATATGATTTTGTTACCGCCTATATGGTCGGTTGGACTTTAGACAAATGAAATCACCGCCTTTATGGTCTGGTTAATTAATTGGTAAACATTGAGAATAAGAGGGATTTCTAATTTTGAAATATTAAAACAGGATCCTCTAACCCCAACATTTTCTTTTATTGTACTTTTACATTTTTTAATTTCCAGCATTTACTTTATTTAATTTCTAGCATTTATTTTATGTCTTTTATTTTATTTAAGTTTTTACTAGCCTTAGATATGTGTCGTAGCTAATTCTGTTATCTGGGGTTGTGATGAATTTCAATATCACTGGTTTATAAAGGGTTAGATTATAGTTTGGGTAATATAAATATTTATTTATTGAGTTTTAATCTTAATATTTTTTATTAACTGGCCACTAATAAAATTGATTAGGTAAACTTAAAATGAACTAGACATAGAGATTTTAGGTTTAAGACCTTAGACTCAATAGCCCACGATCTTCATTGAGAATAGATAACCCTTTAATAGATTTCCTTACAGGATAGGAATATACCTGTTGGGCAGAGGTAGCCATAATTGGAACTTAAACTTAATGAATCCAGGTAATTTGGTTGACATAGACATATGGTTCAATTGGGTTATACTGGGTATTTGTAATTGACCATCGGAAAAGGCTTTTACATAATTTAGTGTTCCAGGTTAGTAAATCAATATATTACCCAACTATAAGATAACCACTTTATCTTTAAATAATATTGGAATAAATCACAACCCCTGATAGTTTTATAAAATTGAATTTTCATTAATCTATTTTCACGTAATTTTTATTTACCTATTTTTAAGTTCTTTTGTAAGTCACCATTCTAATTTACAAACAATCAATCTGTTAGATACTAGTACTCATTTGGCCTCATAAAAATTAATAGGTTAGGTATTAAGTCCTTGTGGGATCGATACTTTTTATACTACTTCAACGATACGTGCGTTTGCGTTATACGCGTGTGATTACGCACTGGTCATTTGTATCTGTTAGTTCCAGTTTTATTGGCTTATATCCGAGACAAAACACGTTCAATTGAGTTGTAATCTTTCATGAAGATCTTTGTGCAATTGGACTGGTTTCTGGCTGCTGTGCATCAGACATGCGTTCGTGTTGCGTTCGTTGCAGTGTTCGAACGATTGACGTTAGTGCTGCGTTCGTTTATGGGTTCGAACGTGTGGCGTTAGTGGCGCGTTCTTTATTGGGTTCGAACGAGGTCATTCCAGAGAGCTCACGTTTGTAGTACGTTCGATTGGCATTTGAACGAGACTTCACAGAAAAGGCGCGTTCGTGTTGCGTTCGAGTAACCGTTCGAACGCGACTGCAATTTGAACGCGTTTTTTGGCCTGCAAAACCCTAGCTTTTCACCCTACCTATAAATATAACACTTAGCCGTCATTCCCAATGAGTTGAAATAGCTGAAACACTTTTCCCTTGAGCCAAATCTCTCAAAGCCTTCAACTCTCCTTGATTTCACCTTAAAGACTCTTTGAATCTCATGTCTTCTTTGTTAATGGTGAAATCCAATCTTTGATAAACCTTCAACACAACATAACCCAAATTCCCTAATCCTTAAGAGTTCTTTAGGAGGAAGTTTGGTAGTCGGAGTTCCGGCGTTCGAAGTGATACAATCTACTCAGAGACTTCAGAGGTTCTAAAGAAAATCGTAGGTCACGGACTTAAGGAGTTTCCCTGAGTTCTTACAGTATTGGGGTACTTGAGTCGGTGAGGTTGTCACCATGGGTCTTGAACATCGCTGTAAGTTTATCTCTATATAGTGGATTGGGCTGGTAGCCGATATACCCGGAGTGGTTTTTTACTCGGAAGAGTTTTCCACTTCGTCACCAAAATTATTGTGTTGATTTTGTGTGATTGATTTACCTTTCCGCAATTTACATTTCGTATTAAATTAATATTGTGGAATTTATTGCTGTTGAGTATTGTGGTTGGTTGTTGATTTCCCATAGACACTTTGATTAGGACTTGTCTTAATTAATTGTGATTATTTCCGCATAGGGTCAGAACTTTGGATAACCCCGTATTTTCAATTGGTATCAGAGCCTGAACTCGATCCTTGACCCTTTAGCTATGGAGCGTAATCAACCCTTGAATTGTCCGCCAGTTTTTGATGGCACATAATATTTACATTGGAAGGTTCGCATGAAGGCGTTCCTTAAGTCCTTATATGAGAGGGTCTGGATGACTGTTGAACACGGGTGGAAACCTCCCGTCGTTGTTGTTGATGGGGTATTTTCCCCTAAAGATAAATTGACATGGACTAAGGACGAATTTGATGCTAGCAATAGGAACAGCAAGGCTGTTAATGCCATACATGGTGCTGTTTATTCTGCTGAATTTAGCCAAAGATGCTTGGGACATCTTGCAGACTGTGCATGAGGGCACACTGTCTGTTAAAAATAGTAGACTCCAGGATCTTGCTACTAGGTTTGAGGTCGCTAGAATGAAGGATGATGAGACCTTTGATCACTTTTATGCTGAGATTAACGATATCGTTAACTCAAGCTTTAACCTAGGTGAGACTATTCCTACCAATATGATAGTTAGGAAAATCCTTAGATCCCTTCCTGATAAATTCCTACCCAAGATTACCGCCATCGAGGAAAGTAATGACCTCGATAAGCTTGATTTGGAAGAACTCGTGGGAAAACTGCAAGTTTATGAGAGAAAGCTTCCTGGTTATAGAGAGCAAAAAACTTTTGCGATGATAATTGCTAAGGAAGTAGTGCATGATTCGTCTAGCGATAATGATACCATTACGGATCGTGATTTGGCCTTGTTTACAAAGAAGTTAAGAAATTTCTTAAACTTAAGAAGATTGGCCATAGCAGTAATACAGATAGGGAGGATCAGCCTAGAGAGATTAGGCATAGCAGCAGAGAGTCTGAAGAGGATAGGGAGAGTAGATCCCGTGGTGCCCAATGCTATGAATGTGAAGGATATGGGAACGTTAGATCTGAGTGTCCCACATACCTTAGGGCTAAAGGCAAGAAAGCCATGACAGCATCCCTCAGTGATTCTGAAGGTGATGATTTTCCTAAAGGAAATTATTTTGCTTTTACTGCGAGTGTGACCGATGTGAGAGAGAATGTTGTTAATGATGTTGATTCGGAAATCTCTCTTGATGACTCTGTAGATGAGGAAAGTCTTCAGGTAGCCTATATTGAACTGTTTAATGAGAGTTTATCTATTAAGAAGACTAATATAGAGGTCAATAAAAGGCTGAAAGCTGTAGAGCTTGAAAAGAATGAGGCTCAAGCCAATCTTGAGCAAAGCCTTTTGATGGTTGAGGACCTAGAGGAGAGGAACAAAGGCCTAGTTAATAGAGTCCAAATATTAGAGACCGAACTTGAAGTTGCTAGAACCCAACTGTCCGCATTTTCTAGTGGAAATAAAAAGGTGGACCGTATGTTAGGTATTATTTCTGAGCCTAACTTCAATAAGGCTTCTTCTTCCAAAGTTGTGCCTGTTGCAGCTAAACGTGACTTAGGTAAGAAACATGTTGTGTGTAGTCATGTTTCTCCTTCTGTTGTTCTTCGTCATGTGCCCCAACCTCAATCTAGAGGTGTGTTAGGTAAACCTCGCTCTCTTCCGAGGTTTGTGCCTGTGTGCCACCACTGTGGAAAAACTGGACATATTAGGCCTAAGTGCTTCATGTTGCACAAGCAACAGAAAAGGCCTAAGAGTGTGTCGCCTAGAATTGATTCTTCAAATCTAGCTTCTCAAGATTCTGCATTAACTAAACATACACAATTTCTTAGTGAGAAACTTTCTTTGTTGACTAGGAATTCTCAAGTGGATGAGGTTCCTAGAAATGTTTGGGTGAGGAAGCAAGATAATTTCCCATCTACTTCTGCATGTCCTGATGGACATGATGAGAGTGCACTTCGGTGTAACTCTGCTTAAAAGATGCATTTTATTTTCCCATTGCATGTGTGTGTGCGTGTGCATTATGTTTTTGCACGTTTATTTCGTTTTTTTTCAGCATATGGGTATGTGTGTGTCTTGTTTTTGTTATATATCCCTTGGTATATAGGTTGGAAACCCGAACATAAATTTCATAGCCGATTCCGAATAGACGGTAGTATGATCTGTACTCGGGATACAACTCCACATATCATTGGATGTTTTACAAGCTGTTTTGTGTTCTTATTTTTTTGTGTGCTTTAAAACTGAAAAATCAAAAAATATATATATATTTTGAAAAGACCAAATATATTTTTATGGCTTGTTAGAACATGAATAACATGTGCATGTGATCCTGGTATGTAGGATATATGATTATGCATGTATGATATGCTGTATTTTTCTTGATGCTCTATATACATGCGTGTGTGTGATAAAAACCTTTGGTATATCATGTGATTGCACCTACACTTACACGTTTTTATTTTGTCAAGGCTTGGTCGCATGTATGATTTTTTGGAATAGCAATCCAATTTCTATCATATCCTGTTTGCTCAATAGTGTGACATTTGACTAGTTGACCTTGCTATCCCCTTTTTGCAAAAGTAAAAAGAAATAAATTTTAAAAAAAAAATGAGACTCAAGTGCAAAAGAGCCAAAATGGCCAAATTCAAAAGATAAGGCAAAAACCCTTCACTCGAAAGAGTTGTTAAATATGAGCTAATGATATTTATGGGGTAAATAATATAGCATGCAACCAATGTTGCTTATTTTCAGGTCCTAGTGGTGCTGGTGTAGACAACAGAACCTGGACGACGTTGTTCTAGGCTCGCGGCCTAGTTGGGAAGTATGAAATAACATGGAGTCGCCACCCGGTGTGAACCGGGACAAAGGTTTAAGGCCGCACTCACCCCTCGCAAGGGAAGACCTCAAACCGTTGGGTTCGGAATGGTCCCTTACTTATGTCACTTGTGATGACATAATTTGTGCAATAAACTAATCGAATCTATTCAACATTCACGCTCAAGGGTACTTAGATCTAACATGCGTTCATCCAATTAATTTCACGCAATGTAACATAACAAGCATATTGAACCATTAAATCAACATGTATAAATCATTACCCAAACGCATCATAAACTAAGAACATGCATAAAGAACAACCTAAACATGTTTTAACAAATAAATGACAAACTAAATTAAACCATGCTTTAAATAATAAACAAATAACCTAAAGACTATAACATGCTCAAATACAAATTTGGATGAGACGAGATATGTGTATCTTAAGTGGTACGTGGCATTGTATCCCGAGTGCAGACCATACTACTGTCCATTCGGAATCGGCTATGGAATTTACGTCCGGGTTTCCATCCGATATACCACAAAAGGGAACACATATCCCGCTCATCCAACAATCACATCATGCTTCAAACGACTCTCATGCAATTATATATCAAAATAAATAAAACAAAGATAAAGAAGATAAGTAAAAAAAGGTGCCCTCAGGTCTAACCTCTTTTGTCGTCTAAGAAAGGGCGTTACACGTCCGTTGGAAGGGAGATTGATCCGATACTTTTCCAATTCGTCTACTCAATATTTTCCCTCATTGTTTTGATGCTTGGGCTGCTGTTTTAAGTCCGTTTTGCTGCTGTTTCGCTATTCCGTTTCAGGTCACTGTTTTGGTCGATTTGTGGACTGTTTTGGGTGATTTTGGTGGCTTAGGGGGTTGCGTTTTTAATGGTTTTTTAGGGAAACTTTATGGAGATTTTTGAGGGGTTTTATAGGTGATTTTAGGGCTGTTTTGCTGGCTAAAGTCGCAGCCAAAACTGACCAGAACAGAAGGTGAAGATGCGGCAGTTCAAGGTGCAGTGGGGGCATTTTTGGGGACTGTTTTGGGGCTGCGAATGGGGCTGTGTTTAGTGCAACTTTAGGGCTTTATTTGAGGATTATTTTGGTTTGTTTTAGGGCTGTGAATGGTGGCTAAAATTCGGCAATGGAGGGCAGTGAAAAGGGCTTAGGCGTGAAGGGTGTTGGTGAAGGATGAAATATACGGCAATGGAGGGTGCTTAGGTTTAATGATTCGGCAATGGAGGCTTCAAGGAGGTTTTTGGACGTGCAAGGAGGCTTGAGAAAGTGTTTGGGACGTGCTTGGGGAAGTATATGAGCTTGAGTTTGAAGCAATGGGGACGTGTGGCAGGGTGCGTTAATGATGCAGTGTGATGTGGGTGGAGGCAGGCTAGGCGTATGGAATTCAGGGCATGTGGCGTTTGTTTTGTGTGTGAAATTTTTGTGTGAATCTGCCAGCCCGGGTTTGAATGTGTGGAGAGGGGTTATTTTTATAGGCCAAGGGAGGGTATTTACCTTGTTGGGGAAGGAATCAAATTTGTGTATTAATTAGGAGATATTTTTAATTTAGTATATGATAGGGAAAATCTTTTAATTAAGGGAAGTGATTTGATTTATTCTTTTTAGTTAAGGATATGATTTATTTAATTTAGGAAGATGATTTAATTAAATTAGGAATGTGTTTTATTTAAATTAGGAATTTAATTTAATTTATTTTCAAGTTCAATTTAATTGGTGAATGTGATTTAATTTAATTTAAGTTTAATTTTAATTGGTTTTAAATATTTAATTTGTGAGATGTGTTTTAAATATTTTAATTATTTAATTTGTGATATGTGTTTTAATGGGTTTGGTGTGTTTTAAAACAGAGGTCCAACAAGCGAACCCGAAGCGAAACAAGCAAGTTAAATCTGACAAAATACTAATTCCCAACTTTACCCTTCCAACGTCTGTTTCCCGCGGCTTTTACAACTAAAGAGGTAGTGTCTCCATACGAGACTCATCATCGGGCTGATATGCAAAAATGCAATGCCTACAGTCGCCCCCACTTTGATGGGACTTGTGCAGTGTGTGACAATGACAATCCTATCAAAGTACGTGCAATCCATTTTTCCTTACCTGGCTCGCCAGCTGTCACCTGGTCTGCCTGCTGTGCTGAGTTGATAATGCTAAACCCCGTACCTAGGGCGTCGCGGTTGCGTCTCCGTACCTAGAGTGTCGCAGTGATGATGTTGGTTGTATCGATGCTAACCCCGTACCTAGGGTGTCGCAGTGACGTCTCCGTACCTAGAGAGCCACAAAATGTATGAATAGTCCACATGTCGTACCTAGCATGCTAACCCCGTAACTAGGGAGTTGCTGTGGTCTGAATGCTAACCCCGTACCTAGGGTGTCGCAGTGACTTCTCCGTACCTAGAGAGACACAAAATGTCTGAATATTCCACATGTCGTACCTGGCGTGCTAACCCCGTACCTAGGGAGTCGCTGTGGTCTGAATGCTAACCTCGTACCTAGGGTGTCGAAATGACTTCTCCGTACCTAGAGAGCCACAAAATGTCTGAATATTCCACATGTCGTACCTGGCGTGCTAACCCCGTACCTAGGGCGTCGCTGTGGTCTGAATGCTAACCCCGTACCTAGGGTGTCGCAGTGACGTCTGCGTACCTAGAGAGCCACAAAATGTATGAATAGTCTACATGCCGTACCTAGCGTGCTAACCCCGTAACTAGGGAGTCGTTGTGGTCTGAATGCTAATCTCGTACCTAGGGTGTCGCAGTGAAGTGACGTCTCCGTACCTAGAGAGCCACAAAATGTCTGAATAGTCCACATGCCGTACCTGGTGTGCTAACCCCGTACCTAGTGCGTCGCTGTTGTCTGAATGCTAACCCCATACCTAGGGTATCGCAGTGACGTCTCTATACCTAGAGAGCCACAAAATGTCTGAATAGTCCACATGCCGTACCTAGCGTGCTAACCCCGTACCTAGGGCGTCGCTGTGGTCTGAATGCTAACCCCGTACCTAGGGTGTCGTAGTGACGTCTCCGTACCTAGAGAGCCACAAAATGTCTGAATGCTAACCCCGTACCTAGGTTGTCGCGGTGATGTCTCCATACATAGAGAGCCACAAATGTCTGAGTGCTAACCCCGTACCTGGGTGCGGTGACGCCTCCGTACCTAGAGTGCCACAATTATCTGAATGCTAACCCCGTACCTAGGGTGTCGTAGTGACGTCTCCGTACCTAGAGAGCCATAAAATGTCTAAGTGCTAACCCCGTACCTAGGGTGTCGCGGTGACGGCTTCGTACCTATAGTGCCACAAATATCTGAATGCTAACCCCGTACCTAGGGTATTGCGGTGACGTCTCCGTACCTAGAGAGCCACAAATGTCTGAGTGCTAACCCCGTACCTAGGGTGTCGCGATGACACCTCCGTACCTAGAGTGCCACAAATGTCTGAGTGCTAACCCCGTTCATAGGGTGATCTTATATCTCCATACCCGGAGTGCCGTACCTGGCCGATCTGATATCTCCATACCCGGAGTGTCGTACCTGGCTGATCTGATATCTCCATACCCGGAGTGCCATACCTAGCCGATAAGATATCTCCATACTCGGAGTGCCGTACCTGGCTGATCTGATACCGATGTCTCCATACCCGGAGTGCTATACCCGGAAAAACTGATCTGATAATGATGTGGGCCTCGCCCTGATGAGTGGTATTTATATCACTATTTCCCACTCATTTAACTTAATATTTTGTATAGTTTCTTGAGTTTTATGAACGTTTTGATGTGTTTTATTGTTATTTTGCAGATAAATAAAGTTGGACAGCACTGGAGGCAATTTGGGGCAAAACCGGACAAAAATGCGTCAACAGGGTTATTTTGGTCTTCTGCGCGTCGCGACTCTATAACACAGCGCGCCGCGACGCCCAGCGTGTGCCGGTTCTGCTAAAATGCGCCATGGTCAAGGGTCAACAATTTGAAAAGTTTGACTTTGCTAAAATGCGCCGTGCCACGTGTCACCATCACATCCGATCTGCTAACGTGCGCCGTGACACGTGTCAACATCATATGCTACCGACACTCTGACATGACACGTGTCGCCTCGTCATCAGCCATGTCATCGGTCAACGAGTCAACCATGCCACGTGTCATGCCACGTCATCAGACACGTCAGCAAGTCAACCGAGTCAACATGCCACGTCAGCCTCAGCCAATCAGAATTTGACACGTGTCGCCACGTGTCGCCATCCCATTGTGCCGACAGTTGTACAGTCAGCCGCCATGCCACGTCAGCGCCACGTTTCGCCACGTCATCGCCACGTCGCCTCCGCGTCAGCATGACGTCAGCATGACGTCATCACAATAATTGAGAATTAGCCGCCTTGACACGTGTCGCTGCACAGTTAGCCGCCTCGCTACGTGTCGCCGTCTCATTGTGCCACGTCGACATTTGAGCGTCGCGACGCGAAACTCCTTAGCGTCGCGACGCGCGCACAGTTCCCAAACAGTGAATTTTGTTTTGCTATAAATAGGCCGCGAATTTTCATTTTTCATAACACCTCTCTCTCTCTTGATTTCTCTCTCTAGAGAGAGTTTCTCTCTCTAGAATTTTTAGTTTTTTTATTTTTAGTTTGTAATTTATTTTAATTACTTTTGTAATAATAGTAATTTAATTTTTACTTTTACTTTTTACGTTTTTACTATTCACCATGTTGAAGTAACTTTTTCAGCTAGGGTGAAAGGTAATTCTTCTACTATTGCTATTTAGATTAATCTCCCTTAAAAATAATATATTCACTATTTAAAATATTGACTTAATAAGGAATACCGCTATATTGGTCGGTTGGTAATTTAATTTTAATCTGGTTTAAACCTGACTAATCACGGATACCGCCAGACTGGTCGGTTGGTAAATTTATTTTTGGTTCCGCCTTAATGGCTGGTTGGACTTAATTTGACTTAATCAGGATACCGCCAGAATGGTCGGTTGGTAATATTATCACAAGTTTATATATTATTTTATGGGAGATATCTAAATTAGTAGTAGTAAAAGTAATTCCTTTTACCTTAGCATTTTATTTTATTTTATTTTACTTTTCAGTATTTTTATTTTATGTATTTTATTTTTATAGTCCTAGTTATGTGTTAGTTAATTAGGGGTTGTGATGACTTTTAATATCACCGGTTTATAAGGGATTATTTTATAGTTGGGTAATTTAAAAGTTTACTTATTAAGTCTTAAGTCCTTAAAGCTTCTTATTGTCTGATCACCAATAAGATTGATATGGTTAATCTAAAATGAACTAGACATAGGGATTTTAGGTTTCAGCCTTAGACTTAATAGCCCACGATCTTCCTTGAGGATAGATAACCCTTTAATAGATTTCCTTACAGGATAGGAATATACTTGTAGGGCGGGGGGGGGTAGCCATAATTGGAACTTAGACTTAATGAATCCAGGTAATGTGGTTGACATAGGAATATGGTTCAATTGGGTTATACTGGGTATTTGTAGTTGACCATCAGAAGAGGCTTTTACATAATTTAGTGTTCCAGGTTAGTAAACAGATTTATTACACAAACATAAAATAATCACTTCATCTTTTAAATGATATTAAAAGAATTCACAACCTTATATCTTTTTATCTGTATTTTCCTTAGTATTTTCTTTTATCTTTTTATTTATTTTTTAGCAAATCTACAATCAAACCAAATCAATCAAGCAATCAATTCCATTCTCCCTTTTAATTAGATATTTGTAATTAAATAGATTCAATAATTATAACAACAGTAGGAATTAAGTCCTCGTGGGATCGATTTTTTATACTACTTGAACGATACGTGCGCTTGCGTTATACGTGTGTGTTTACGCCGGTCAAGTTTTTGGCGCCGTTGCCGGGGACTTATATTTCTTGAGTTGTTAATTTTGAAGCTATCTAATTTACTTGTATCTAATTTTCTTTATTTTTATCTGTAATTTTTATTTTTTCTTCTGTTTTCAGGTGACTTACAAATGGAACATTACTGGGAGATTGAAGATTACGTGCTTTACAAGAAGATACACCCCACATCTGGGAGCAACAGTCCGGTTTTCTGAGGCCTGTTGTCGAGCCCAATGATTATCACTGGATGCCAGAACCAAGCAATACTACATTTGCTCAACAGAACTCAATATGGAGATGTGACATATGTAATGGTGACCACCCAAGCGATTATTGCGAATACAACTACCATCCAGGGTGGCAGAACTATCAAGATCCTTCATGGTATGACGAGCCATCACATTACACAGAACCACATTTTCCATCTTATCCACCATCTTCCTTCGATCCTTATCAAAAACCAGAACCATCAGAGGAAGATCAATTGATTCACATGTTCAAAGAACAGACAGCTCAATTTGATGCACAAGTTCAGAGTAACGCAGAATCCATGCAGAGAATGACAGATCAGATCAGACAATTAATAGAAAACCAGAACATCATACCTCAAGAACCAGTTCAGATGACACTGATGAAGCCTTCGAGAACCCAGAAATCCACAATGACACTTCAACAGAGAGGAGGAGGCTGAGCAGTATCAACAACCAGATGTATCAGTTCAGGAACTTGAACCGGCAAAGTCTCGATTTGATTTCTATTATTCAGATTCTGACGAGGATGAAGCTGAAATATTTGTACCAACTGCATCAAAAATTGAGGATAGAATTCTGAATCCTCAAAATGAAGACCTAATGTCTGACTCATCTTTTCATCCTCAGGTGGAGCTAGAAACAGAGCAAATAGAGGAGCAAAATGACCTTAATAAAAATCCAGAGCATCAGGAAAAACATCGCTGTTTTGGGAGTACAAATCAAAGATATCACCCAGAAGTTTGACAGAATGGAACTTCCATTCCAAGTCAAACACCATTCGAGACCTCCTGATTTTCTTTCTTTCTTTTCAGGAACCATTGGAGCAACAAAAGTTAAAAAGGTGGCACAAGCACTGAATGAAACAAAATATTTTTTGCCACTTTACCGTTGGAAGAGACTATTCAAAAGCAACGCTCACGGGATTGTCTCTAATCGGACATCCAAAACGACATTGAAACCTCCTTAACATATGGATTTCAGTCACGTCTGGCTGAAGACGAAAAATTTAGCGCTAGCAAGGAGGCAACCCATGCAATTTTGTTGTAATTTATTTTTCATATTTTGTGTGAACTTTTTAATTTGTGTGTGCGTTTTGCAGGAAAAATTAAAAACGGAATTTTTCAGGACAAAGTAAGCCAGTGCAAGCGGGATTTTCAAAATAAAAATTTGACAAAATCACGAAGATACAGAAAGTTGATCCAGGAGACGGCCAGTAAGTAGGAGACATCTTTTGGGACGCGTCCCTATGGATTTATCTGTCGCAAGACATGGTTTCAAAAAAAAAAAAAAAAAAAAAAAAAAAAAAAAAAAAAAAATCCCTAAAAATTACCGAAGCGTCGCGACGCACGACCAATTTCAGCGTCGCGACACTGGTTTGATTACAAGCCTAAAACCAGTGGCCACCACGCACAGATCACTCCTCCTTCCTCACAGATCTCACCATTTTCTCTCAACCCAGCAGCCAAATCCAACCGAAACCAGACCATCAACTTGGTTGACTGTGGATTGGATTAGGAAGTGTTGGATGGTTGAATTTGATTCGTAGTAATTGGGGGGGCGAGAGTTGAATGGAGGTGTTTGTGGCATTTGGTAGATTTAGGTTGTATTGGATAATCAAAAATTCAGGGGAGACTCTGTCGAATTTTTCTGAAAAATACCAAAGTTGGAATTTGATTGGTGATAATTTTTAGGGTGAATTTTGGGAAGTTTGAGTTTTTAAAGGTGATTCTGCCAAAATTTTAATGAAAAATGGTCAAATAGCAATTATGGTAAGAACCGTAATTTGGGCATAAATCTTAAAAGGTAATTTTTCCTGTAAAATTTCAGCTGATCAGGTATTACCTTCTAACTCTTCTTCTAATGTTTAAGACATTGGGGACAATGTCTCATTTAGGTTTGGGAGAGGGATTTAGTTGATTAATACCTTGTTTTTAGTTTGTATGTTGTTTTTATTTTTATTTCAAAATTTTTTTTCAAAAATACAAAAAAAAAAAAAAAATGAATTTTCAAAATTACAAAAATATTTTGCATTTTTTTTGTTTTTTATTTTGACTAAAAAAGATGGAATTGGTAAGAGATAGCCGAGTAAGGATTTCCACTCCTGAGACGTATCTCAAACCTATTTCGAAACAAGTTAATTTTTGTTTATTTCCTTTTTAATTATTTAATTTGTGAATTCTCCTTAACACTGACTAAATTGGATCTTCATATGTTCAGTTGACAGGTATTATGAACTTACATGGAAACATACGGACATGAGCTAAAATTGAAAAGTTTGTAATATTCCGTGCTATAGTTTAATTGGAGGAAGCATCTCTAAATAGTGATGAGTAAAAAAAAAAAAAAAAAAAAAAAAAAAAAAAACGTCATAGATCCGAGTTATTAAGTCTGTAAGGGTATTTTAATACCTAGTGCCCTAAAACCAACTGGTTTGGGAGTCATTGGCCCAAAGCTCGTTACATGGATCGAAGATGCTGCAAAAATAAATATATATATCTGAAGTCTGAGTAATTAAGTTCGTAGGGGTGTCTTAACACCTGGTGCCCTAAAGCCAACTGGTTTGGGAGCCACCGACCCAAAGCTCGCTACATAGACGGAAGGTATTGTATAAAAATAAAAAATAGAGAAAAAATCAAAAAAAAAAAATCAGAAAAATCAGAAAAATTATTCCATTGCTACAAAAAAAAGGTGTGAAATCTGATAGAACTTTAGGACAAAAATATTACTCTCTTATCAACTGCACTTATGACTGTTGTGGGCAAAAATGAAATGATTAATATTTTGTTGGCTGTGTATATGGAGAATGGTAAAAACAATCGGAGAATTTACTTATTCGGTAATTTAGAAAGAAACAAAACAACTAGTAACTTGGAGTAGAATTTTCACCTGATTAGTCACTAACTTTCTTTATTCTCTTTTCTCTTGTCTTTTTGCTTTTGTGTGCATTAGTTTAATACCTTTTTACTTTTGTAAAATGTTGTGGGTATCATTGCTGTAAACCCTCACGAGACTACACTCGTCCACTAGGGACACCTAGGGGTTTAAAGGCTTGTTGCATATGCTAAATGCAACCGTGATCCCTACGAAAATGGCTTAGTTAAATTTTATTATGTTATTTTATTTTGTATTTTGCTCGAGGACTAGCAAAATGTTAGGTTGGGGGGTGTGATGAGTGGTATTTATATCACTATTTCCCACTCATTTAACTTAATATTTTGTATAGTTTCTTGAGTTTTATGAACGTTTTGATGTGTTTTATTGTTATTTTGCAGATAAATAAAGTTTGGACAGCACTGGAGGCAATTTGGGGCAAAACCGGACAAAAATGCGTCAACAGGGTTATTTTGGTCTTCTGCGCGTCGCGACTCTATAACACAGCGCGCCGCGACGCCCAGCGTGTGCCGGTTCTGCTAAAATGCGCCATGGTCAACGGGTCAACAATTTGAAAAGTTTGACTTTGCTAAAATGCGCCGTGCCACGTGTCACCATCACATCCGATCTGCTAACGTGCGCCGTGACACGTGTCAACATCATATGCTGCCGACACTCTGACATGACACGTGTCGCCTCGTCATCAGCCATGTCATCGGTCAACGAGTCAACCATGCCACGTGTCATGCCACGTCATCAGACACGTCAGCAAGTCAACCGAGTCAACATGCCACGTCAGCCTCAGCCAATCAGAATTTGACACGTGTCGCCACGTGTCGCCATCCCATTGTGCCGACAGTTGTACAGTCAGCCGCCACGCCACGTCAGCGCCACGTGTCGCCACGTCATCGCCACGTCGCCTCCGCGTCAGCATGACGTCAGCATGACGTCATCACAATAATTGAGAATTAGCCGCCTTGACACGTGTCGCTTGCACAGTTAGCCGCCTCGCTACGTGTCGCCGTCTCATTGTGCCACGTCGACATTTGAGCGTCGCGACGCGAAACTCCTTAGCGTCGCGACGCGCGCACAGTTCCCAAACAGTGAATTTTGTTTTGCTATAAATAGGCCGCGAATTTTCATTTTTCATAACACCTCTCTCTCTCTTGATTTCTCTCTCTAGAGAGAGTTTCTCTCTCTAGAATTTTTAGTTTTTTTATTTTTAGTTTGTAATTTATTTTAATTACTTTTGTAATAATAGTAATTTAATTTTTACTTTTACTTTTTACAGTTTTTACTATTCACCATGTTGAAGTAACTTTTTCAGCTAGGGTGAAAGGTAATTCTTTACTATTGCTATTTAGATTAATCTCCCTTAAAAATAATATATTCACTATTTAAAATATTGACTTAATAAGGAATACCGCTATATTGGTCGGTTGGTAATTTAATTTTAATCTGGTTTAAACCTGACTAATCACGGATACCGCCAGACTGGTCGGTTGGTAAATTTATTTTTGGTTCCGCCTTAATGGCTGGTTGGACTTAATTTGACTTAATCAGGATACCGCCAGAATGGTCGGTTGGTAATATTATCACAAGTTTATATATTATTTTATGGGAGATATCTAAATTAGTAGTAGTAAAAGTAATTCCTTTTACCTGAGCATTTTATTTTATTTTTTTTACTTTTCAGTATTTTTATTTTATGTATTTTATTTTTATAGTCCTTGTTATGTGTTAGTTAATTAGGGGTTGTGATGACTTTTAATATCACCGGTTTATAAGGGATTATTTTATAGTTGGGTAATTTAAAAGTTTACTTATTAAGTCTTAAGCTTAAAGCTTCTTATTGTCTGATCACCAATAAGATTGATATGGTTAATCTAAAATGAACTAGACATAGGGATTTTAGGTTTCAGCCTTAGACTTAATAGCCCACGATCTTCCTTGAGGATAGATAACCCTTTAATAGATTTCCTTACAGGATAGGAATATACTTGTAGGGCGGGGGTAGCCATAATTGGAACTTAGACTTAATGAATCCAGGTAATGTGGTTGACATAGGAATATGGTTCAATTGGGTTATACTGGGTATTTGTAGTTGACCATCAGAAGAGGCTTTTACATAATTTAGTGTTCCAGGTTAGTAAACAGATTTATTACACAAACATAAAATAATCACTTCATCTTTTAAATGATATTAAAAGAATTCACAACCTTATATCTTTTTATCTGTATTTTCCTTAGTATTTTCTTTTATCTTTTTATTTATTTATTTAGCAAATCTACAATCAAACCAAATCAATCAAGCAATCAATTCCATTCTCCCTTTTAATTAGATATTTGTAATTAAATAGATTCAATAATTAATAACAACAGTAGGAATTAAGTCATCGTGGGATCGATATTTTTATACTACTTGAACGATACGTGCGCTTGCGTTATACGTGTGTGTTTACGCCGGTCACGCCCCCACAGTGTAATACTCGGCGTGTCCATTCCCGGACTGTAACTTGTGAGGTGGTCCATTCCCGAACCGTTTCTCCATTTTCGGAGTGCCATTCTCGTGTGTGCCATTCTCGGCGTGTCCATTCCCGGACTATATCTCCATTCTCGGAGTGCCATTCCCGGTGTGCCATTCTCGAACTCTGATCCATTCTCGGATTACCATTCTCGGCTTGTCCATCCTCGAACTCTGATCAATTCTCAGATTACCATTCTCGGCTTGTTCATTCTCGAACTCTGATCCATTCTCGGATCACCATTCTCGGCTTGTCTATTCTCAAACTCTGATCCATTCCCGGATTACCATACCTAGCAGAACTGATCTTATGTAATGTGGGCCTCGCCCCTATAATATCATACCCGACAAACTGATATTGAACCAATGTGGGCCTCCCCCCTCAGAATGCCATACTCGGAAATGCTGATACTGATGCTAATGTGGGCCTCGCCCCCAGACTGATGTTGTCTATTTACAGGAAACTGCAAATTGGAGAAGCAATGCCTACCTCAGTCTTTTTGTAACTTGCTGATCGAAAGTTTGCATTTCCGAAAGGAGTCATTGAAGATGTGCTGGTCAAAGTTGAAAAACTCATAGTCCCAACATATTTCATTAACCTAGACATGGAAGAAGACAAAAATGTGTTGATCATCCTTGGGAGACCATTCTTAACGATAGGTCGAACTATGATTAATGTTCAAAAAGGAGAACTAACTATGAAAGTTCAGGACCAAGAAGTTACTTTCAATGTTTTCAAAGCCATAAAATTCCGGAGCGATTAAAAAGAAGAAAAATGTTTCAGAATTGATGTTGTTAATAGTATGGTTCAGGATACTGATACAACTCCCACGGACAAACTTGAAGCTTGCATCACCAATATGACTGATAGCGAGCTAGATGCTGAAATTCTGAAATGTATCAACTATCTTGACAAGTCATTCCATTTCAAATCGACAACACCAGTTGAAAGTCTGGAACTCCCAAAGAAAGATCGAATCAAGGCTTCGATTGAAGAACAACCTCAGTTGGAGCTGAAGTTACTTCCGAATCATCTCAAATATGCATTTCTTGGAAACTCATTTGAATTACCAGTTATTATTTCTTATTCTCTAACATTGGAACATGAAGAAAAGTTACTGAGAGTGTTATGAGAGTAAAAGAAAGCCATTGGCTGGACTATAGCTAACATTCGAGGCATTAGTCCATCATATTGCATGCATAAGATCCTGATGAATAAAGAGTACAAACCCACAATGGAGCATCAATGGAGACTCAATCCAATCATGAAGGAAGTCATAAAGAAAGAAATAATCAGATGGTTGGATGCTGACATCATTTATCCATTTCAGACAGCACTTGGGTGAATCCTATGCATTGTGTGCCGAAGAAAGGAGGAATTAATTTGGTTACCAATGAAAATAATGAGCTAATTCCAACAAGAATGGTGACTGGATGGAGAGTATGCATGGACTACCGAACATGGAATACCGAAAGCTGAACAAAGCCACGAGGAATGACCATTTTCCGCTGCCATTCATTGATCAGATGCTGGATAGATTGGCGGGACATGAGTAATATTGCTTTCTGGATGGATATTCAGGGTACAATCAGATTGCTATCACCCCAGAAGATCAGGAGAAAATCACATTTACATGTCCCTATGGTACTTTTGCTTTCCGCATGATGCCATTTGGATTATGTAATGCCCCAACCATATTTTAACGTTGCATGATGGCCATCTTCTCAGATATGTTGGAACAAAGTATGGAGCTATTCATGGATGATTTCTATGTATTTGGAGATTCTTTTGATCATTACTTGAAAAATCTCGAACATGTGTTACAATGGTACGAAGACACAAACCTGGTACTCAACTGGGAGAAATGCCACTTCATGGTGCAGGAAGGCATTGTTCTTGGACACCGGATCTCAAAAAAGGGAATTGAGGTAGACAAAGCAAAGATCAAGATAATTGAAAAACTACATCCACCTACATCTATCAAAGGGATTCAGAGTTTTCTCGGACATGCAGGTTTTTACATGAGATTTATCAAAGACGTTTCCAAACTTGCAAAACCTCTTTGCAATCTTTTGGAGAAAGATTTGCCTTTCAACTTCACCAAAGAATGCCATGAAGCTTTTGAGATCTTAAAATAGGAGATTGTCTATGCCCCATCATTGTAGCATCAGACTGGACCCTTCCATTTGAAGTGATGTGCGATGCTAGTGATTTTACTGTTGGTGCAATTTTGGGACAACGCAGGGCAAAGATTTTCAACATCATTTACTACTCCAGCAGAACTTTGAATGGAGCTCAACTCAACTACACAACCACTGAAAATGAGTTACTCGCAGTTGTGTATGCTTTTGACAAATTTTGCTTCTATCTGCTAGGTCCAAAAATGGTGGTCTACACAGATCATTCAGAAATCAAGTACTTGATCACGAAGAAAGATGCCAAACCCAGATTGATCCGTTGGATACTTCTTTTGCAAGAATTTGACGTAGAGATTCGAGACAGGAAAAAGATAGAAAACCAAGTGGCAGATCATCTATCGAGGTCAAAGAACTGTCAATCAAAGAAACTTTTCTAGATGAACAACTGAAAATGAAACAGCACGATGTCCCTTGGTATGCTGATTATTTCAACTACATTATGTCAGGAAAATTTCCGTTGGAATGGACAACTCAGCAACGGAAGAAGTTCTTCAAAGAAGTCAAGCACTATGTTTGGGATAAGCCGTACATGTTTAAAAGTTTTGCTGATCAATTACTGAGACGGTGTGTTCCACAAGAGGAGGTCAACAGTGTTCTGCAGCACTGTCATTCATCACCATATGGCGGATACTTCAGCGGGAATAAAACTGCAGCTAAAGTCCTAGAATCAGGTTTGTTCTGGCCCACTCTTTTCAAAGATGCTTATCTTTTTGTTCTTCAATGTGACAGGTACTAGAGAACTGAGAATATTTCGAAGAGAAATGAAGGTTCGTTGTAAAATATTTTGGAAGTGGAGATATTCGATGTGTGGTGTATTGATTTCATGGGACCCTTTGTTCCATTATTCGGAAACATGTACATATTGGTTGTTGTAGACTACGTCTCTAAAAGGGTTGAAATAATTGCATTTCCATCCAACGATTCAAAAGTGGTGATTAAATTCCTTAAAAAGAATATATTCACTCGCTTTGGAACACCTAGGGCAATCATCAATGATGGTGGCACACATTTCTGCAACAGATATTTTGATGCACTCCTATCCAAATACGGAGTTACTCACAAGGTTGTTATAGCTTACCACCCACAGTCAAATGGACATGTTGAAGTTTCAAACAGGGAAATCAAAAGAATCTTGGAGAGAACTGTTGGATCAACAAGGAGGGACTGGTCTACAAAACTGGATGATGTATTATGGGCCTACCGAACAGCTTACAAGACACCCATTGGTATATTCCCATATTGATTGGTGTTTGGGAAAGTATGTCATCTGCCAGTTGAGCTTGAACACAAAGCGTACTGGGCATTGAAGAAGTTAAATCTTGATCCACAAGCTGCAAGAGAGAAAAGACTCCATCAACTCAATGAATTGGAGGAATTTCACCTACAGGCTTATGAGATGCTAAATTGTACAAAGAAAAAACCAAGAAATAGCATGAGACAGTTAGAACCAAGGCAGCAGGTGTTGTTGTACAACTCGAGGTTGAAACTTTTCCCTGAAAAGTTGAAATCAAGGTGGTCATGTTCATTTGTGATCACTCAGGTTTTACCTTATAGAGCTGTTGAGTTACTGAATCCCAACACCAATGAAACATCCAAGGTTAACAGCCAGCGTGTCAAACACTACTAGGGAGAATCATTTGAGCGACAAAAGGAAAGTGTCACACTTTCAACTCCAGTATAATATTCGGGTAGTAACGTCTAGCTGACAACGTTAAACTTAGCGCTCGCAAGAGGCAACCCATGCAATTTTTGTATATATTGTGATTTGGTGTGATATTATTTTATGTTTAGTTTTTACAGGTTAAGTCATTTCAGGATGGAAGAAGTTCTCGCAAATCTTCACAAGCAATTTCCTTCTCTCCCTCAAAAATCTCTGATGAAAGTTTACAAAGCTCGCTTGGAACGGATGAGACTACTGATGATTAAAGGTATTCCAACTGATATTCGTTGGATTACTGAAGCACTGGTCCGATTGGTAGGTGAGTCCTCTGATCCTTTTATTTCTCATCTGATTGGTTTAGGAAGAAACACCTATGCTAAAAAGAGAAGAGCCAAAAGAATGTGTGTTTGTTATAAATGTGCTCGTATGTTTTGTGATACTCGTTGTCGTTTTTTAGGAATGGTGTCTGATAACCACGAAGATAAGATTAATTTCATTAGAGATGACTTGAGTAAGGAGTCTTTGGATGACATATCCAAAGCTCTTGAGACGCATCCTAGTGGATATGTGTATCACGAAATTCGTGTGTTATATGTACAATTTCAAAAGGAAAGTCAACAGTTAAGTCTCGATAATCTGACTCAAAAAGATTAATTTTGCCTTAATTATTATTTTAGTTTAGATTAATCTCTCTTAATTATAATATGGAAATTATAATTCAAACTAAAAGGTTTCCGCCTTAATTGCTGGTTTTATTTATTTGACATAAAGTGACACCGCCTATATGGCCGGTCTTTATGTGACAGATAATTACCGCCTATATGGCTGGTTTATGGACAAATAATGATACTACCTTTATGGCTGGTTGGACTTAATTAAAATCTGACTTAATAAGGATGTCACCTATATGGTCGGTTGGTAATATCACAGATAAATTCTATATTATAATAAGGGAGATTTCTAAATTAGAAATTGTAAAAGTGGATCCCCCAACCCCAACATTTTATTTTTATTCTAGGGAAGTGATGAAACACAATATCAACACTTAATAATTGATTTTATTTTTATGGGTAATTCTTTATTTTTTTTATTGAGTCTTAAGCTTAATGCTTCTTATTAATTGGCCATTAATAATATTGATTTGGTAAATTTAAAATGAACTTGGAAAATGGACTTTAGGTTTCAGCCTTAGATTCAATAGCTCACGATCTTCCTTGAGGATAGATAACACTTTAATAAATTTCCTTACAGGATAGGAATATACCTGTCGGGTGGGGGTAGCCATAATTGGAACTTGACCTTTATGAATCCAGGTAATTTGGTCAACTTAGACATATGGTTTAATTGAATTATAATGGGCACTTGCATCTGACCATAGGTAGAGGCATTTGCATATCTTCGTGTTCCAGGTTAGCAAACTAATTTATTACACTTATATTAGAGAATCAATTCATCTTTCTAATAATATTGTGTGGAATCACAACCCTAGATTTTGTTTCTTTTATTTATTTTCCTTAGTATTTTATTTTGAGTTTTCATTTACTTATTTATCAAATCTACATTCAACCAACCAAAAGCAATCATTCTCTCCTCTCTATAATTAAATATCTGTAAATAAATAGTATCTATAATTAATAACAACAATAGGAACTAAGCCCTCGTGGGATCGATATTTTACACTACTTGAACGATACGTGCGCTTGCGTTATACTCGTGTGAATGCACCGGTCAGCAAGAAAACATACTCAGGATAGTTTATATCTATTAAACCTGTAAGCTGAGACATATAAATTTTCTCTTCTAATTCTCCATGTAGAAAGACAGTTTTTACATCTAATTGTTCCAATTCGAGTTTATACTGGACTACTAGAGCTAACATCATTCTAATAGTCTTTAATTAACAACAGGTGAGAAAATTTCATTTTAGTCTACCCCTTCACGTTGAGTAAATCCTTGGGCTACAAGTCTGGCTTTAAACCTAACAGGGTCACTAGGAAGTAGTCCTTCTTTGACTTTAAACAACCACTTACACTCAACCAACTTCTGGCTTTTAGGTTTAGGAACCAAAGTCCAGGTTTGGTTTTTTCGAAGAGAAGACATCTCTTCTTCCATGGCTACTTCCTATTCATGCTTATGGGTAGAATTTAATGCCTCTCCCAAGCTAGCAAGATCTATTCTATTTATTGTTGGGGTTGGTGCTCAGAGCGCCAATCCGGACCGTATTTATGTCTGATTCATGAATACGAACATCCCATTATTCCATAATATTACTTATTTATGGTTGCACCTCTTGTTCTTATATACGTATTCGATCTTATTACGATTAGATTGAAACTATATGTGGTTTAGTGATATGTATATATTAGACAAAGGCCCGATAATATATAATGCAGTACACAGTTACAAAGTTAGTTTGTAATTGACATTGGGAAGTGTCACTGCTATATGTATATTATCAAACATAGTTCCTGGTCAAGATTTGCTAACACGGGTCGGTTAGTCAAATCCGTTGAGACCAGTAAATGTCGTATATCGAGACTTGGTCCGATGGTTTATCCCAATGAACCATGAGTCTAGGGAGACTCGTATAGACGTGTAGGTGTTTATAGTGGATAAACACTGAACGGCTCACCGAAGATTCTTAATGGATGGTACACCAACGTCAATAAGAATCTTCTCGGGTTGAGTAGCATAGTGGTCCTTCGACTTGAGACACCACTGTGGATGTATGAGACATCCTCCACACTTAGATGGCAGTCACGTCACGATCTACTTAGATCAGACCTCCGCCTGTTCGTTGGGTGTGGATCGATCCTCAGGATATCCTGTGTGTGTTAAGATAGGATCCGTCAGTTATGTGTACAGAGCATTGGTAGTCCATATATATTTAGCAGTCTGTTAAATCTGTGGCCACAGTATACATCGGAAGTAAGTTCCGAGTGTTATTTAGAGATTACTAATAGATACGTCGACGAGATAATACCTATAAAGATTTGACATTCACATCTATATCTCTAGGATTATCTGGATACCTGTGACGGAGGGATTATACGTATGCAATGACCTAGACCTGTATGATTCAGCTAGTTTATCTGTGATCGTCATAATCTACGGGTGGATAGATTATGGACATGAAATTGGATTTCGTAACAGATATACCTGAATCTAGAGAGTCTCAATAATGAAACGTACTCGTAGAGCACTAGAGCAACATTTATGAATAATGATGATTATTTATAAATCGTTTAATCGTTAAACGAAAAATACATGCGAACGGGCCGAACCGTCATTTCCTAATTAATGTGTATTTGTATTTAATATATGATATTATTAAATACACATTAATAAATAGTCAAATAAAGGTATTTGACGTATATCATCAATATATGTATTTGAGATATTTAAAGTAAATATAATACATATATTTGATATATTTGTATTTAATTAATTATTTAATTATTTAATTGTTAAATGATTAATATAATTAAAATATAAATATATCACCAAATGATAAAGTTAGGAAATGATTATAAGTGTTTAATGTTGACTTTAAAGTAAAGGAAATTGTAGTCAAATTGGATTTGACTTCTTTGATATTTGTTTAAAATGTTTAAAATTGAAATATCATTTTCTTTATTTTTCTTCATATATTTCGGCCATGACCTTAAAAATATAAGGGTTATATTTTTCTTGGTTGCCTTTGTTGACTTTATATTAATATCTTTAAAGTGTTTTAGATATTGTATAAAGTAAATCGAATGAATTTGAAATGAAAATTGAAATTAATACTTTTGCATTTGGCTTAGGTATTTTCGGCCAAGGCTAAAATGAATAAGTATAAATTGTTTTCATTTCATTTTCACTTTAATAACCTAATACACTTTAAAAGAAAACTCCATTAATGGAAGCCAAAGAAAGCTTGTGAGAAAGAAATAAGAAACCAAAGAAAGCTTGGATTTTAGTAAGTTTCTCCAACTTACTATTAGAGAGGAAAATGTTCCTTAGGATCTAGGATTTAACATACGATGTTCTTAGGTTATTTCTTTCTTTATTCTTTGTGTTTTTGATGATGGAAGTTTTGGTGAAAGTGTAGAGCATGTATGATGAAGGAAGCTTATGGCTATTATAGTAATAAGTGTTCTTTTATGGTTTTGGAAACCTTGCTGCTAATCTAGAGTTTTTGACCCACTCTTAGATGACATATATTTGATCTTGAGTTGTTTCAATGTGTTGAGACTTTGATTGGATGGAAGAAACATGATTGAAGTATTGGATTTAACTAATTTGGTCTAATTTGTCCAATTTGAAGAAATTGAAAAATTAGGGTTCATGACCAATTCCAAATTTGGGGCTTTTCATATATTTTGTGTATTTGGATGTGTATATGATGCATATAAAGTTTCATGTTCATTGGATTACATCTTGATGTGTTTTGATGCATGAAATGATAAAGTGCACAAAATGGCACCATTGGAGTGCATTCGGCCATGGGTCCAATTTTGGGCATTTGTGTTGCTTTTGGTGTTTTGATGTTTTGAACATCCTAAGTTCATCTTTGAAATGATTTAGGATCATTCAAAATTGATTAGATCAATTTCAGACAAAAATGGACTAAATACCAAGTGTAAGGGCAATTCGGTAAATTCACTTGAATATGATTCATTTGAATTTTATTTCATAATTTGATTATTGAATAATTAAATATATATGTTTATTTAATTAATCCAAGAAAAAAGTTTTTGAAATCGAAAAATTTGATTTTCCACCGCTTCCGCTGCGTTACCGATATTCCCCCTTAAAACCCCTACAAAATGGTATTAGAGCGAGTCTGATTCTAAGCCTCCATAAATGATTAGCTTGTTTTATTCAATGTTTAATCATGTTTTCTTGACTATACATGCATGTTATAATCTAATTTGATTAGATTTAGAGTGTATGACACTTAATGGAATATCTCTGCTTAATAGGGTTTTAAAGTAACTATTATTTGGAATACTTGTTTCTTGGTCCGTCTTGTCAATACGGTTTATAAATATCTTTTTGCTGACTACATCTGAGACCGTGCCTCTGCTGTGAGGATGTAGCTGATAGAAATTTATTTATGCCGAATGTATATTAGATACTAGATAAATTCAAGCGAAAGCGGAATCCTGAACGTGCCCTAGCTGTCAGGGTTACGCAAGTAACTTGAGTTTATCATTGAAAAGTTTAACCTTGGTACGTCTCCTTGTGGGCCTGCCTTAGCAGCGACAACGAAAAACGACCAGGACCGGAACCTCGGAGTCACTAGTGAGTGATTGACAATGAGTTGTCTACCTGTGAATATATGTAGGCGAGACCGTGCCTCTGCTGTGAGTCGAATTATATTCATGGGGTCCACTTCCCATTAGGGAATTCGATTTAATTATTGAATTCTCATTTTTCCATAGGGGATTACGGTATTACGTAAAATAGTTGGAGGCACTGCTAAGTTTAAAAATTCCTTAACTTTGGCAGTGTATATAATTATGGAAATAGCCGCTTGTTTGTTTTCCTTAATCTATATTAGATAGAATTAAACTTTTAATTCACTGTACATATATTTTGATATGTTATCTGACTTGACACTTGGTTGCTGTTATTCTAGAATAAGTTCTAGATGCTAATAGACTAGGATATTATTAGATTGGTCTAAACCATCGGGAACTATTGTTCCGATTTTCTTCAAAAATAAAGATGGTTAATGACTTAATTTCTAAGTCATGATAGATAATCTAGATAGATATCCCCTTTAGGATATAATACTTTAGAGATAATAGTTTCTTATACAGTAAGAATTGACTTGAATTAGTTCATGTCTCGAGATTCTTGACTGGCATTTAGAAAGCCCTATTAGGTATTTGTTTATCTAGTAATGACGTTTCTAAGCTTTAATTACCTTTAGAGGTAATGTGTCTGACACGATTTGCTAATCAATTATTTGCAATTGTTGTGAATAGTTGAATGCAAATAGTAAAGCTAAAGAAATGAGGTGTATAGTTGTGTATAGAAAATATCAATTTTCACAAATACAACAACTATAGGTATTGGATACCAGATCTCCCGTCTAATTATTTGAAAATATTAGTTAACGATTGTTTTGATATTTGATATCAAAACTTGCGACTATTGGATAGTTACTTGTTCTTTATAACAATTGTTATATATTTTAAATATGACTAGTAGTGTCATTGATTTAGAGATAAACATTAAGAAAAATTATTCGGTAAAAGTAAATAATTTAGAACGGTGCTTTGTGAGTTTAATCACTTAAGCATTAGATGCTTATTCCGTATGGTAAAGGATGGTTAGATACTAGATCACACCACACATCCTTATCCATTTAACGAATATTGTATTCAGGAAGGTGATTAAGATCTCGTTTAACCAATGATTGTCATTGGACCACCAAATTTATTTAACTGATACATTGGATGTATGTGGTTTAATAAATGATAATTGCTTAAGGTAGTTTTCTTTATTTCGTAACTTAGTTGATGAATTGTCATAACTTAGTTACGTGTTTCTGAAGGAACACATATTGAAAGTCTTGAAAGTATCAAGAACTTTCAATCTGTTCTGATGAAACGAAGATTGAATATTTTTGACTTGTTCAAATATATTCAATCTAAAGTATTTTGAAAACTTGATCCTTAAAATTCATTACATGTCTTTGAACTGTTCAAAGATCTTTGATACGATCAAACATTTGAATTTAAAGTAATTAGTTCTAAGGTTATACGGTGAATATGATTCATATTCAATATTATTCTTCCACGATTCCATCTTGATGGAATTGAGTAGTGGGAGCAGTCGAATCTTATATGTTTTGATTCGTTTGATATTGAATGTTACCGAATTAGTTTCAATACTCTTGGGGTTATGCTCCAGTAACACTAATTCATCTCTTTAATTAATGTTCCATTAATTTCTACAGTTACATATATGATATGTATAGGTAGAAAATCTGAATCTTGAAAAGTTTAAGATTTGAATGTTTCTTTTATATAATAGTTATATAATGGAAATTACTTACACCTTGGAGGTATAAGTAAAATTTTATCGTTTATTCTGTTTAATAGAATATTGTATTCTATTTAATAGAATTTCTTTCCTATGTTCCTACGTAATAAAATTGTTTTATTACTTGGTGTGTAACATCTGATGTTAATTATTTTAGAAAAAGACTTGACTTATTGAAGTCAAATGTGACAATGATAAATTATAAATGGAACTACGTAATTAATAAGATGAAACAACCCTTATACATCTTCTATATAAGTCTAATAGGATATCAGAATCATTTACAAGTATTTGATACTTAATGGTCCTGTTGTTTTCTTACTGAAGAAAATATCCTATAACTTATAATGGAAGCGATATTTGATATCGATTCTGGAAGTTCACCATTGAACCATAGATCTAAGATTGTTCATAGCTTACTACGATCAAGTTTTGAACTTGATTACGCTTTCATTATGAATTAGTTCATGATATGTGCTAATTGTTTGCGCATCGGAAGTAGTGTGAGCTTGTTAAAGGTTTGACCTTTATAGTATGACAGTGAGAAATGTTATACTCAACAATCTATTGTAGATTCTGAGAAAACTTATCTCTTGTCACACTAATTGAAAAATTAAAGATATATTGGTTAATGTTGATATTAAATTGTATATTTTAGCTAAAGAATGCAAAGTGGTGTTTTATGAATGAATTATTCAAATAAGAGATCAGTTGTGATTTCCTTATTTTGAAGAGTTCGTTCTGGAATGGCCCTAAAGTTTGTGTTCTGCTGAGATCGCAGTTTAGTGTGCTAGCTTATAGAGCCTATTGTAGACTCGGATAAGTCTTCCAGAAATATGTGTTCTCTATTTTTGATATCGTCAGATTGTCTGATCTTGTCAAAGTATATAGAATACATATGTGATAAAAGGGTTAGTGGGAGCGTACAAATTACTTTCTAGTGTTATATATCCTAACAACATTATCATTATTATAGTAATAATGAGATGTTTGTGAGGTAAAATATTTACCTAAGTCTTCTTTACTCCATGAAATCAGTGGGAGTAGTCTCTGTTATATTTGATATAAAGTTTTATATAAGATATAAAACTAAGAGACTTGTGAGATACTCCTATTATTCGTACATTAGATATGCTCTAATAAATGACATAACTAGGCTATCTGTATGACAGTTAGTATAACTGTTGGACAGTTATTGTGTGTCTTATATAAAGTATTCATCTTTCGTAAAGGATGATTCCTTTTTCGAAAGAGATATTGATTAGAATGTCTAATCAATCTTATGTATCATTTGATGATGACATAATAAATACTTTATAATGTGCGATTAAAGATATTGATTTAATCGTAATTGTTACGAGTTATTTTGATATCCTAAAGACCGTATGATAGATCTTGAAACACGTTCTTTGTGATCTTTGAGATATTTCATAGAGAATACAGTCTGCAACCATTAGGGTCATATTAGTTTTGAGACTAATTATGACGTTAGACAGTCTACGTCATAAAGAGTCACAAAAGATGCAGTAGAAGTGTCACGAAGGATTCTACTAACTGAGTAGAATTAGATGCAACTTATGAAGTATTGACTTATGAAGTTGCATAGTGACCTTATAAATTAGAAGTTTTTAATTGGTGATTGTGCTTACGGTTGTCCGCATAGTATTTTTGGATTCGATCCCTAAATGCCTGGACAACTTAGTAACTATAGCATAATGCTGATGTAGCATCAAAGTCATATTAATGTATAATTTAGATTCTACAAAATATAAATGATGCTGACTATGGGAAACGATGAAGTTTGTTTGACAAACTCAATATGTCATAGCGGACCTGCTTTTTGTTGCCTACCTCTTGAGTACTGGGTGAGCTTTTGAGAGCTATGTGTATATGATACACATTGAGATATGTATATGATACCGTGGATTGGCACTAGAACAAGTGGGAGAAATTGTTGGGGTTGGTGCTCAGAGCGCCAATCCGGACCGTATTTATGTATGATTCATGAATACGAACATCCCCTTATTCCATAATATTACTTATTTATGGTTGCACCTCTTGTTCTTATATACGTATTCGATCTGATTACGATTAGATTGAAAATAAATATGGTTTAGTGATATGTATATATTAGAAAAAGGCCCGATAATATATAATGCAGTACACAGTTACAAAGTTAGTTTGTAATTGACATTGGGAAGTGTCACTGCTATATGTATATTATCAAACATAGTTCCTGGTCAAGATTTGCTAACACAGGTCGGTTAGTCAAATCCGTTGAGACCGGTACATGTCGTATATCGAGACTTGGTCCGATGGTTTATCCCAATGAACCATGAGTCTAGGGAGACTCGTATAGACGTGTAGGTGTTTATAGTGGATAAACACTGAACGGCTCACCGAAGATTCTTAATGGATGGTACACCAACGTCAATAAGAATCTTCTCGGGTTGAGTAGCATAGTAGTCCTTCGACTTGAGACACCACTGTAGATGTATGAGACATCCTCCACACTTAGATGGCATTCACGTCACCGATCTATTTAGATCAGACCTCCGTATGTTCGTTGGGTGTGGATCGATCCTCACGATATCCTGTGTCTGTCAAGATAGAATCCGTCAGTTTTGTGTATAGAGCATAGGTAGTCCATATAAATTTAGCAGTCGGTTAAATCTGTGGCCACAGTATACATCGGAAGTAAGTTCCGAGTGTTATTTAGAGATTTCTAATAGATACGTCGACGAGATAATACCTATAGAGATTTGACGTTCACATATATATCTCTGGGATTATCTGGATACCTGTGACTGAGGGATTATACGTATGCAATGACCTCGACCTGTATGATTCAGCTAGTTTATCCGTGATCGTCATAATCTACGGATGGATAGATTATGGACATGAAATTGGATTTCGTGACGGATATACCTGAATCTATAGAGTCTCAATAATGAAACATACTCGTAGAGCACTAGAGCAACATTTATGAATAATGATGATTATTTATAAATCGTCTAATCGTTAAACGAAAAATACATGCGTACGGGCCGAATCGTCATTTCCTAATTAATGTGTATTTGTATTTAATATATGATATTATTAAATACACATTAATAAATAGTCAAATAAAGGTATTTGACGTATATCATCAATATATGTATTTGAGATATTTAAAGTAAATATAATACATATATTTGATATATTTGTATTTAATTAATTATTTAATTATTTAATTGTTAAATGATTAATATAATTAAAATATAAATATATCACCAAATGATAAAGTTAGGAAACGATTATAAGTGTTTAATGTTGACCTTAAAGTAAAGGAAATGGTAGTCAAATTGGATTTGACTTCTTTGATATTTGTTTAAAATGTTTAAAATTTAAATATCATTTTCTTTATTTTTCTTCATATATTTCGGCCATGACCTTAAAAATATAAGGGTTATATTTTTCTTGGTTGCCTTTTTTGACTTTATATTAATATCTTTATAGTGTTTTAGATATTTGTATAAAGTAAATAAATGAATTTGAAATGAAAATTGAAATTAATACTTTTGCATTTGGCTTAGGTATTTTCTGCCAAGGCTAAAATGAATAAGTATAAATTGTTTTCATTTCATTTTCACTTTAATAACCTAATACACTTTAAAAGAAAACTCCATTAATGGAAGCCAAAGAAAGCTTGTGAGAAAGAAATAAGAAACCAAAGAAAGCTTGGATTTTAGTAAGTTTCTCCAACTTACTATTAGAGAGGAAAATGTTCCTTAGGATCTAGGCTTTAACATATGATGTTCTTAGGTTATTTATTTCTTTATTCTTTATTTTTTGATGATGGAAGTTTTGGTGAAAGTGTAGAGCATGTATGATGAAGGAAGCTTATGGCTATTGTAGTAATAAGTGAACTTTTATGGTTTTGGAAACCTTGCTGCTAATCTAGAGTTGTTGACCCACTCTTAGATGACCTAGATTTGATCTTGAGTTGTTTCATTGTGTTGAGACTTTGATTGGATGGAAGAAACATGATTGAAGTATTGGATTTAACCAATTTGGTCTAATTTGTCCAATTTGAAGAAATTGAAATATTAGGGTTCATGACCAATTCCAAATTTGGGGATTTTCATATATGTTGTGCATTTGGATGTGTATATGATGCATATAAAGTTTCATGTTCATTGGATAACATCTTGATGTGTTTTGATGCATGAAATGACAAAGTGCACAAAATGGCACCATTGGAGTGCATTCAGCCATGGGTCCAATTTTGGGCATTTGTGTTGCTTTTAGTGTTTTGATGTTTTGAACATGATAAGTTTATCTTAGAAATGATTTAGAATCATTCAAAATTGATTAGATCAATTTCGGACAAAAATGGACTAAATACCAAGTGTAAGGGTAATTCGGTAAATTCACTTGAATATATTTCATTTGAATTTTATTTCATGATTTGATTATTGGATAATTAAATAAATATTTTTATTTAATTAATCCGAGAAAAGTTTTTAAATCGAAAAATTTGATTTTCCACCGCTTCCGATGCGTTACCGATATTCCCCCTTAAAACCCCTACATTTATATCATGACTTGATATTATTATACAGAAGTATAAATCATTTGTTGAGTAATCATACCTGGTATGAGGTCTTACCTGCCTTCTACTTCTGCCTCTTGCTAGCTGGTAGTTGGCCAACGTGTTTTATGGTGTTTCATCGTGTTACTTATATGATTCATTTAACTGATTTTGATCCAATTGATCCATTGTGTCCTCTTCCCTCTGTTCTTACATATCAGTCACTTCATTTCTATTTTCTTCAGGAATATTAATCCTAGGTTGGACGTCCTCAGATGTCTCTGTGCCTGGCCTATCACCAACTTGATCAGTGGTCCTCGATGGGTCTGGATCCACCTACATCTAAGCTTCATCTGTAAGATCAAAATCTGCTAGATCATTTTCTAAGGCACCTGTATTTGTTAGTAGTTTTACACGGAAAACAAAGTTCATTGAATATAACATCCCTACTAACTATAATTTTGACTCTAGGCGACTCCATTTCCCATAACCTGTACCCTTTTGTCCCTTTTTGGTATCCTAAGAAAACACACTTAAGTGACCTTGGTTCAAGACTGTTGGGCATAAGCTTCACAACCAAACACTCTAAGATGGGTAAGCTTTTGTGTTCTACCCGACCAGATTTCTTCAGAACTCTTAAACTGAATTGAGCTATTAGGACTTAAGTTAACTAAATGTGTTGCGGTGTTAAGGGCCTCACCCCAAAAAGATCTCTGAAGTTCATATTAGAATAAAAGACATCTAATCTCTTCTAATAGGGTTCTGTTCATTCTTTCTGCAACTCTATTTTGCTGTGGGGTGTTTCTTATAGTCCTATATCTCAGGATAACTTCACTCATACAGTATTGATCAAACTCGGTATTACAAAATTCTAAGCCATTATCAGTTCTCAAGTCTTTCACTTTGTTACTAGTTTGATTTTCTACTAAAACTTTTCATTCTTTAAATTTTACCAAAGCTTCATCCTTTAATTTTAGTAAGAATGTCCATACCTTCCTATTGTAATCATCAACAATAGGGAGAAAATATTTTTTATCCCCATGTGTCTGGACCTTGGCAGGTTCATATAGATCACAATGTAGGCACTCCAGGCTAGCTTTTGACAAGTGAATTCCAGTTGGAAAGCTCTATCTGTGTTGTTCGCCCAACACACAGATCACAAAACTCTAGTGGCTTCAACTGGTCCTTTCCAAATTGTCCTTGCTTGCTGAGTACCTGCATGCTTTTCTGGCCAATATGGCCAAGTCTCAAGTGCCAAATATTAGTCATATCAACATTAGAAGTTAGAGCAAAAATGGGTTTTTCCGAGAATACATGGTATCCATTCAATACATACAATCCGTTTCTCTTTATGCCAGTTAGGATTAAATTCTTACCCTTAGATATGTACATGTTTCCTTGGTAAGCTTTATATGTGAAACCTAATTCATCTAGAGTTCCTAGTGATATCAAATTCCAATTTAATTCAGGTACATATCTAACATCAGTAAGGATCCTAATTTTATCATCATGGAGTTTGAGCGTTATGTCCCCAACTCCCTATATTCTACAAGTATTGTAATTTCCCACATACATCGTCCGTTGGTCAGAATTTCTAAAATTGATAAACCAGTCCCTATATGGACTCATGTGAAAGGAGCACCCTGAGTCAGTATCCATTTTCTGCTAATTTGATCACTAGACACGGTCAATGCCTCAGATAGGAAAATTGACCCCTTTTCGACAGCCACAATAGCACTTCCTTCATTTTTCTATTCCCTAAGGAATTTATAGCAATTCTTTTTAAGGTGTCCTTCATTCCCACAATGATAGCACTTCTTTCCACTATTCTTATTCTTATTCTGTTTATTCTTTTTCTTCCCTTTAGATTCTTGGTTATTTTATGGATTATTATTCTGCCCATTATATTTCATGTCGTTTTTTCCTTTCACGAAGAGGTTCATTCCACCTCTCTTACTGACTCTAAGTTCTAACTCTCTAGCCCTTATCCCAGATATCACCAAGTCTAGCCTAGGTACAACTCATGTGTACTGAAGTGAGTTCTTTACAACACTATATTCTTCAGGTAGAGAATTCAATAAAATCATAGCTTCGCTAGAATCCCCTAAAGCTTGGTCAGTTCATTTAAGGATTTGAGTCATTTTCATGAATTCATCCAGGTTATCATCTATAGACTTATTTGTGTCCATCTTGTAGCTGAACAAATTTCTTTTCAAGAAAACTAAATTTGGAGCGGAAATAACAGAATAAAGAGATTCTAGTTTACCCCAGAGTTGAATGGCAATGTCCATTCCATCAACCTTTCTAATGATCGAGTCTCCCAAATGAAGGAAGATCAAGTTGTATGCCTCTTCCAGGATTTAGGCCTTTAACTCATTTTCCATCTTTGGCCATTTTTCTGGGTCGGGCTCCAATGCCAAAGCCACCTTGTGGTAACAAAGCAGTACTCTTATTTTATTTTTCCAAGTGGTAAAGTCTCATTTTCCATCGAAGATTCCAACTTTGAGTTTGATTGTCGACATATTGTATTTAGCCCAGAATCCGAATTGACAGGCTGAAACTTGATTAGCAACTCAAGTACCTGATTCGGCAACACTGATCTTGGTTAGTTATTTGGCTACAAGGGTTTTGGTCTACAACTTAATTCCCTAATTCCACAACACTCATGAGAGTGTAGATTGGCCAATCTTGATTGTCCAACTCTCGATCGTCCAAGTTCGATTGCACAACTCTTGATCGTCCAACTCAAGTCTTGATCGTCCAACTCAAGTCTTGATCATCCAACTCAAGTCTTGATCTTCCCAATCAAATCTTGATTGTCCAACTCAAGTCTTGATCGTCTAACTCAGATCATGATCGTCTAACCAACCTTTTGATCTTTGACCCAGAAGAGTGGAACAGCACCTCAGATGGTGTTTTGATCAGCAGATCTTGTTGGCAAACTTGATCGACAAACTAGATGACTATTTTCGAATCTTGATCGGCGACTCAAGCTTTTGTATGGAAACCCAGATCCTTTTAATTGGCAAGAGCCTTGTTCGGCACTCTCTTTGGCCGCACAAGATCTAAGAGTTTACAAGTTTCTTTAATTTCTTATGTTTCTGATCTCTGTTTCAACAAGCTCTGATACCACTGTAGATTCCTCTTATTGATCATGCCCAGTTCTTTATCTTCAAAGAACAAAAACTAACTGCAGAACTTGTAAATCACACACAAATTCAATCACACCAATAACAAAAGATTTTTACCATGGTTTGCCTGAAAAATTCAGACTACATCCACGTTGAACTTCGGAAATAAGGAGCTTAGTGCACTAATATAGTACTAAGATTACATAAGAATCTTGAAGAAGCTTACAACAATAATTTCCATAAATTACAGATCAAAAAAAAATAAACCCTACTCTCTAATAGTGTTAATCTCTACTCATAATTAAAGATCACACAAACTTGGATTAGGAATTTGGCTCAATGAGGAACAAGTAGCCAAACAAGAATAGGAGAAATCTAAGAAGCAAAAAGGCAATTCATTGCCTTTACTCAACCCTAGCATCCTTTATATATGTTGAGGAAAATATGTATTTTAAGCAATGGCAGAGTTTGAGCCACGTGTCACTCATCCAACGGGTGAATGAGGGCTTCACATTTTACAGTTACAATTGCAACATTTGAACTGACCATTGTTTTTATGATTTTTAGCCATAAATTTTCAAAAATTCAAAAGAAAATTAAAAAATTTTACAAAAATAAAAAATATTGTGTTTTTGTTTTTTGTTTTAAATTGACTACTCATGTTTTTTTTTTTTTGTTTTAAATTGACTACTCATGTGAAATCGATATGCGATAGCTGAGTAAGGAAATTCCACTCCTGAAACGTATCTCAACCTATTTCGTAACAAATTAATTTTTGTTTATTTCCTTTTGAATTATTTAATTTGTTAATTGTCCATAAAACTGACTAAATTGGATCTTCATATGCTCAGTTGACAAGTATTATCAACATGCATGGTAACATACGTCCATGAGTTGTAATTGAAAAGTTTGTAATATTCAGTACTCTAGTTTAATTGGAGAGGCATCTAAAAAAGTTAAGGAATACACAATAAAAAAAATCCTATTGCTAAAAAAGGGTTTGAATTCTGATATAACTTTAGAATAAAAATATTACTTTTTTTTCTGCTACACTTATGAATATTTTGGGCATAATGAGATGATTAATACCTTGTTGGTTGTGTATATGGAGAATGATAAAAAAAATCTGAGAATTTATGTACATCCTACCTAGACCAGGATGCTACCGGCAGGTGACAGGAAAACCCATCTCCATAAGCCTCTGATTCTAACTAAATTTCGGCATGATGTATGCAGAACATCATGCAACCTGGCTTATAGCCAGCACCATGAGACAACCTGTTAAGCAACATCATCACATATGCAAACATCAACTAGGCCGCAGGCCTGAACGAAATGAACGAAATGTAAATACTTGGCCTCCGGCCAGAACTCAAAATAAAACTATGCTATTACAAAACTCTTACAAATGAAATTACAAATGCAAATACAAAAACAAGGGCCGTGAGGACCCATAACTCAACCCAGGACTCAAAACTCTCTTGACTGCAATTGGGGCGATCCACTGTCTTCAAAGTCTTCATCGAACATCTGCTGGTTCTATATGACAGCTACTGACCTGCAAAACTACAAACTGTTGTGGTGTGAGTCATAATGACTCAGTAAGTGATCATGCTCATAACTTGAGCGTCAAACACATACATAATCTGAATTATGTCCCTGTATTATCCTAACCGTTTATGTGACCATGCCAATATTTACAAGTCTGATTTAACCATATAACTTATATCCATTTTGTTACCATACTACTAGTTACTGATCTTTTTTTTGAACACACACATACATACTTTAACCTCTGTTTACTATAATCCATATTAATCCATCAAATTCTACTTTACTAACTAACAGACTAAGGTCCATTCACTTCTGCTGTGCAACTCTGATTCTTCTCTCTATCTTTCTGTATACTCTGAGCTAGTCTAAATTAGTCAATATAATAACTTTCTTTCTTTTACTATCTTGAAATATCATCAAATCGGTCACACTAAAATTTTATTTCTGTTAAACATTTAACCCACTGCCACCAACCATGTATATATACATATATTATCGTATCATCATGTTCTAGCATCATTTCAATATGTTCTTTCTAAGTAAACATACAACTTGTAATCATCATTAACATACATACCTTTAAATAAAACCATGCTATTATGCACTAGTATTTTACAAAATGTTACTTCTATATAAATATGCCACACACCAATATTAACCATATATATCTTTCGATGCAAATCATGTCATGCTTTTATGAACTATTATTTTAAAACCTCTTTCTAAAAAAAACTTACATGTGAATGTACTAGTGCTATAATGCATTATCATCGACTATATGCATCTCAGATGAATTACTAGAATATGTAATTCATATGCATAACTTGTAGACTATACCAACTTTAAACATGCTATGCATTTAGAAGATACTCTTTGAAAAATCTTTCTGAAAAACTATTTTCTGAAAGTTTCTTTCTGAAAATTCTTTACTGAGAAATTTACTTTACTTTCTCTTTCTGGAAAAGCTCTTTCTAAAAACTGTATCTGAAGACTGAGAACTACATTTGAAAACTGGGATCTGTATCTAAAAACTGAAAATTGTATCTTAAAACTATAAATTGTATCTGAAAATTGAAAACTTCCTTTGAGTTATGTGTCTCTGAAAACTATTTTCTGAAAATCTGATATTTCAAAATTTCTTTTCTGAAAACTGATATTTGAGTGTCTGTAGAAAAACTTACGCATAGAGGCGTTACGTATCGTCATCCCCCCATATGCCATAGAGCCATATATGAAAACCCATGACATTGGGGCATTACGTATCGTCGTCCCCCAAAGCATGTCATACCTGCCCTGAAACTGGTGGTATTGGGGCGTTACGTATCGTCGTCCCCCAAGCCACAACTAGAACTGGGGGTGTGGATCTATACAACCACCCAAACTCTGAACTGAAGATCAGGTACGCGATCCTATGCTGCCATCCTGTCTCAGAAACTAGGACTAGGGGCGTTACGTATCGTCGTCCCCCTAGTCCTCTACATGTGCACATGTCTCTGTCCGTCAATTCCATCTCTGTATAAGTTACATACTGGGGTGAGTTTTTACCTCATGTCCCGAAAAACATAAAATCATGTCCTGTATCACAAAACTATAAAACATTTTCTGAAATATATTATCTTTCAAAACATTTGAAACTTTTCTTTGAAACATTTGAAATCTTTGAAAACATTCTTATCTCTTGCTTGACTGCAGAAAATCTTAACACACACACACATGCATATGCAGATATGCATTTCTCATGCTCCTTTCTACTCTAGCTAGGATTTCTTATAATGTCATACATGTACATACATTAAGTCAGGTATATCTACAACACACTGAGTTATTTATATACATGCATTTCTCTAAGCATACACAAAACCTGTCCTTACATTTCATATACTTATCTATCATACTTAAACTCATTACACATATGATTACCAAGATTATATTAATCCTCATTGGCATACTGAATTCATTCTCAAAACTAATACACACACACACACACACTTACTATATACAAGCTTACTTAATACTTCATGCTACTTACCTTATGTTCTATATGCCTATGATATCATAACTATGCTTTGCTCAAATTCAGACATACTTAAATTAACACACACTAAAATACTTGTAAACCATATACTCACATACTAAATATATACTTTTTCTTATCTGTGTATGTACTAGTGTTCTTGTTTTTATATCATTCTATACACTGAACACATACAATTATTTTCTTACAATTGTCATTCTTTAAACTTTAATCTCATTCCCTAGGGTGTAGTTTCTATAACCCCCAAATTCAAGTCTCATTTAATTATAATCATAAACATGACATTATTCATATGCTATATCTATATATATATATACTGGTTTATACCTACATATGTATCTTTTTACTTCTATATACTCATGCTTATCTTTTGCTCATACATCTGCTTGTAATTGCTTATTCTTATCTATATGTGTATGTAAATACATCTACTTCTTTCTTCTACATTCATCTTTACAAATATACACAGGTTTCATGCATATAACTATATACAAATTGTTATATTATTACTTTCAAACAACGTCAAATTTCTTAAATATTCGAAGCATGAGTTACTTACTTGATTTTGGGGACACTCCGATCCTGGACCCGATCTGTCAAAATAAGTAACAAAACATGGTCAGAACCGTTATTTGCGGAACTTTCTACTCATCTATAATGAACTACGGACTTTCTCGGAATACACGAATCCTCTCTGATTCTACCGTTCAAACTTCATTACTCTAATATATGCTCATATACTATTCTAAACTAGCTAGGTGGTTCAGATTCTCATTTTACGCATTTGCTGCAAAACTTACGGAAACGTTTCTGCAAACGCTACGGAAGGGTCTCGAACCCTCCGAACTAAACCAGAATTACTTAATTACCCTCGCAATATCATATTTATATCTTAACCATGATTACGATCATCTACGCTCAATCGCGTGAGAAACTCCGTTTTACCGGAAACTCGCTAATTCTATCGGATCGATATAATCTATTCCATTTTCCCCGAATCTAATTCTATCAGATCGATCTAATCTATTCCGTTTTTCCCCGAATTCTACCACATTTATCGCTTTAACATATTAAAACATATCAAATTCATTTCATGCTAATTCGCTAAACTACGGAACTACCGAAAACATCCGAATATAAATCGTTACATTTTAAAATAATGAATTTTGAACGAAAAGTCGTACCGAAATTTTGAGACCATATTCAGACTCCCAACGGCCATACGAACACGCTGGTGTCGACGAAATTCTGATCGGAGCTACTGTTCACCAGGGTGCTACAGTACACGCGCAGCTTCTCTCCTTATTTAGAGTGTAACTGGCCGCTGATCGGCGAAATCGAATCCGCATACTCGTAGTACTCTCTGAGGGCTTCGATTTGGTAAGTGGCTTGGGTCGTGAAATAAACCGACGAGCCAGGATCAGATGACCCATTGCTGCAACAGGCTTCCTCATTTTCCCGCCGTTTCCGACACTTCTGGCGTCGCCGCGGGTCACCGACTTACTCCCCATCACCAGACGATCCAAGTTGCACCGGTACGCCATCGTACCTTCGGCCGGATCGTCGCCGGCATCTCCCTTTTCTCTCTCACATGCATGACGTGCTGCTCTTTTTTTCTTTTTGTTTTCTATATTTGGCAATAATAATAATAATAATAATAATAATAATAATAATAATAATAATAACAATAATAATAATAATATAATAATATCTAAAATCTAGAAATGATTAAAATTCCCCCACTAGGAAAGGTTCGGAAATCACCACTTTTGAAGCCATTCTAGTGCGATTTTCGAAATGTGTTCAACGCGAAAGTTTTTCGTCTTGGAAAAATGAGTCTAATGGTTCAAAAACCAACTCGATCGGATTTCGTTTGCTAATTTCATGACCTAAACTGTAAACTTTACGCGTATAATAAATATCGCGTAACTGATTGTTGAGAAGATGAGTCTTCTGACGCGAAAACTGTCCACTTTATAATATTTCAACCCATAAGACATCGCTTGAACTCTTATTCTTCATTTTCATCCTGTTCTCGAGACTATAACATCGATCCGAGAATCTTCCAGAAAGGCCCCGAAAATCTGGGATGTTATAATTTACTTATTTGATAATTTAAAAAGAAAGAAAACAAATACTAACTTGGATAAGAAGTTTCACTTGTTTAGTCACTAACTTGTTTATTCTCTTTTCTTTTATCTTTTTGCTTTTGTGTGCTTGCCATTTATGGGTATCGTCACTATAAGCTCTCACGAGACTACAACTCATCCACTAGGGACACTTAGGGATTTAAAGGCTTATTGCATAGCTAAATGCAACCGTGATCCCTACGAAAATGGCTTAGTCTAATTTTAAAGTTTTTTATTGTATATTATTGTTTTGCTCGAGGACTAGCAAAATATTAAGTTTGAGGATATGATGAGTGGAAAATATTTCACTATTTCTCACTCCTTTGACCTAATATTTTGTATAGTTTCTTGAGTTTTATGAATGTTTTCAATGTGTTTTGTGTTATTTTGTAGATAAATAAGGTTTCATAACTCACTAGAATCAAATCAGGGCCAAACAGTGAAAAACGTACAAAACGGGCAAAATCATCATTTATGCGTCGCGACGTGCAGCACTTATGTGTTGTGACCTATAACATGTGCCAGACACGTGTCAAAATCAGAGAAGTTTGTTATCATGAGCACTTGCTAACATGCATCTGCCACGTGTCAACATCACAACGATCTTGCTAACGTGCGTGGGACACTTGTCATCATCACAAGCTGTCTACAATCATCATCGACACATCATCGCCATGTCAGCATAAAAATTCAGCTGCTCATCAACAATCTACGGCGTGTCGCGATGAGTAGGGTTGTGCGCCTCGCGGCGTGAGGGACCTAGTGATGCCTATAAATTCAGGTCGATTTCATTTCAAAATTTCATACCTTCCTGAAGTTCATAATGAGGGATAAAAGATTATATCTTTTTTGTTTAGTTTTATTTATTTAATTTATGTATTTTTATTTTTAGTAGTAGTATTACTTTCTTAAGGTTCTGAATAAAGATCTAAGGATTTTATTTTATTTTATTTTTGCACTTTAATTATGCACTTTTATTTTCAGTAATAGTAGTAATTTATTTTATTTACATTTCTTTTATGTTCAGTAGTTAAATTTTCACTGGAAAGGGTGAAGATTTTATTATTATAATTTATTAATCTCCTTTAAATTATAATATATAAATTACCTTATAACCTCACTTAATTGGATACCGCCTTTATAGTCGGTTAGACTTAATTAAATTGATTTTAACCTGACTGTTGGATACCGCTTTTATGGTTGGTTCGAATTAATTATAACTTGACTTAATCAGGATACCGCCTATATGATCGGTTGGTAATATCATACTAAATTTATATCTTATAATAAGGGAGATTTCTAAATTAGAAATAGCAAAGGTAGATTAATCTCACTTAATTTATAATGTAGAAATTGTAATTTAATAATATGAATTAAAGTTGTTACCTCCTTCAAGGCTGGTTTTATTTATGTTACATAATATGATACCTTTTATAAGGTCGGTCTTCAGGTGACAGATGATTACCGCCTATATGGCTGGTTTATGAATAAGTAATAACACCGTCTTTATGACTAATTCAACTTAATTGTGTAACATTGACCATCTCCATATTCTAATAAAGTGAGATTTCTAAAAGTGGATTCTTAACCCCCCCAACATTTTGTTTTTATTCGAGGGAAGTGATGAAATAAAATATTCCTAGGCTTAATAATTGATTTAATTAAATAATGAGTAATACTTAGTTTGTTAATTGAATCTTAAGCTTAATGCTTCTTGTTGCCCGACCACCAATAAGATTGACATAGTAAACTTAAAATGAACTTGGAAAAAGGATTTTAGGTTTTAGCCTTAGATTCAATAGCTCACGATCTCCCTTAAGGATATATAACCCTTAAAAGATTTCTTTCCAGGATAGACATATACCTATCGGGCGGGGATAGCCAAAATTGGAACTTGAACTTAATGAATTCAGGAATTCAGGTAACTTTAACATAGACATATAATTAATTGAGTTATTCTGGGTGTTTGAATCTAACCATCGGAATAGACTTTTACATATATTCGTGTTCCAGGTTAGAAAACTGATTTATTACACAAATATAAGAGAATCAATTCATCATTAGAATAATATTGTGTAGAATCATAACCCTAGATATTTGTGTCTTTTGTTTATTTTCCTTAGTATTTTCTTTTATGTTTTTATTTATTTATTTATTCAACAAAATCACAATCAACCAACCAATCAAGCAATCATTCCCTTCTCCCTTTAATTGGATACCTGTAAATAAATAGGATCAATAATTAATAACAACATAGAAATTATGTACTCGTAGGATCGATATTTTTATACTACTTGAGCGATACGTGCGCTTGCATTACGTATGTGATTTCACCAATCACCCATGCATGAGTTTATTTATGAAATGAGGTTAGCATTTGTCAAAGAGTCAGAGGCTTTAGGGGATAGGACGACCTATTCCCTACCGGTAACATCTTCGAATTGAGGGTGTTACATATTGACTATATCAATATACGAATAGTTTGAGTAATTAATTCTACAATTCTTAGAGTGCAATTATAGGTATTTAGTGGAGTTTCTCTAGAATTAATAATTTCATCTGATTAATAAAATAGTTTATAATTAATCAACGGAATTATTGGAGCTTAGAATTATAGGTCCATCGATCCTCTCGTCGTCTTCTATCACTATTCGAACGATAATTATTAAGAAGAAAAATAACTATGAATTACTTCACACTAATTATTCCATATAACTTTTTTTTTTTTTGGAAATTATGACAAAAGTTGTCATAATATATTTATCAATAGATAATGTATCTATTTATTTATGAAAATTAATATTTGATTAATTTGATTAAATAAATTTTAATTAATTAAGATAATATTTTCAAAAGTCGAAAATTCTTAAAAAAAATTAATATTTGATTAATCAAATATAAGATATCATTTTTCGAAATCTATTTAATTATCAAAAGTTGAGATTTTGATGATAGTATTTGGAAAATAAAATATTAGAATTATCTTATGGTTTTATTTTGAAAATCAAAATAAAAATATCCAAAAGGATACACTTGGCTTTATTTTTGATAAATAGATAAAAGTCATCCACTCCAAGGTGGGAGAGTAGATTTTGATCATCACAATAGCTCATAAAATCGTGATTATTATATTATTAATTACTTCTTAAGATTTAATTATTATATTATTAATATATTAGAAATTATGGATTCGGTTTTTCCAATGTTTATGCAAATAAATTTTTAAATGAAATTTCCTCAGCTCAAGAACTCTAAAAACCAAATTAATGTGGATTCTCTCTCTAAGATTACTCAATCCTCTTGATGAAAGGAGTAATCAAATATCATAATAAGGAAATATTTTTAACTATTTCCTTTATAAATAATGCATTAAAACACTTTGTAACCGCCAAGTGAATATGATGATAAGGATTTGTAACGAATGGAGATTAATTGTATAGTTAAAGCTAGCAAACGTTTCAGTAATAAATAAAATTCAATACTCAGAAGGAAAACGTCTGTATATAAATCAAACTCTATTAATAAGATGTTGAAGCAGTTTAAACATAAAGGATTGCAGAATGTGTGTGTTAGAAATTTAATTTGCAACATGATCTTTAACACAAGAGCTTAGAATACAATTACAGAATTAATCGGATGATCCAAGGAGCGTACATGATTTAGAATCCATATTTGCAGCGGAAATTTCTGTAGATCTGTTGAAATGTTGCACTGAGGAGATCACCCTCTGCTCCACACTTCTTGATGGTGAGAAACTTACTCGCCCTGATTAAGCTTCCTATATGCCTTCTAATACTTGATGAAAGCGTATGCTTTCTTTACTCTTCTCTCTATTTTCTCTATGATTGCTCACGGCAATCTCTGTATTACACACACATGTGCTTACACATATGCTTTATTTATAACAGCAAAGGTGATAAGAATGATGAGGTGTGAAGCTTATCAAATAAGCTTCACATCACTTCATTATCTTAATAATAATGCATTAATAATGCATAAGTCATTTTCATAAATAATAGAGAGAGGAGATTAATCAATTAAGGTAGCTTATGGAGTAAGCTTTGTAGGGGAGTGAGAGTGAGACCTTAGCTCACTAATTTATGGAGTGTAATAGGCTCACCCATCAAAAGCCCATAACAAATCCAGAGCCTGCTCTAATATCCACACATCAAATAATATAGAGTTGCAGCCCACTTTATTAGATCAAACAATTGGGCTTCACAGTTTCTATTACAAAACCAATTATCTTAGCGCTTTATATTAAAACCCGTATCACAATTAATATGAGCCCATAATTAAAATATTCTAACATTCTCCCACTTGGGCGATATCAATTGTGCATGTTTTAATGCTAAGAAAACTTTATGGATCCAAAATTGGTTCAGAAACAACTCTAGTAAACCATTCCGTCCAATAAGATCGTAGATATAGAATCATGGCGGTACCTACATTATAATGCAACATAGTCCCTTCCATGGTCACGTATATCAAACAACCTTATCGACATGAACAAGATGTGATAGAGCAGTAAGATACAATAGCACCCACTTTATGATCTAAAAATACATGTGCTATTTTCTCTTATCGGTCACCAATTTCTCTACCTTATGCAGCTCATGCCACATGAGAAATCAATGCTTAAATATAAGCATGTATGTCCTCTTTTATCCCAAGATAAACTTTATGTGTCACAAGATATACCAACAAGAATTTATAACTTTATGCCCCAAGCCAATGCTTATGATTGACACCCATCATAAGACTTTACACAATGATATATCAAATAATAAACATTAATATCTTCCAATGAAAATGCACCTTTATAGATAATCATTGCAAAATACAAAATACATGTACGAATGTACAAACAAAATAACATAGAGCAATGATGCTTCCCACTAACCTAGGGTATCAAAAACTTTACCAAACCCATACAAGCAACATGCTTTACAAAAACAATGGGTCGAAAACCTTTGGTCAAAGGATCACCAATCATATCATTTGTACCGATATGCTCCACAATAATGTCACATTTCTTAACTAGCTCCTTAATTGTCAAGTATTTGACCTCCATATGTTTTGACCCAGTGATATTCTTATTATTTTTCGCAAATAATACAGCTAAAAGATTATCACAATATAACCTTATAGGTCTAGAAATAGAGTCAACAACTGACAATTCTTTAATGAGATTTCGTAGCCAAACAGCCTGTGACGCTGCACCGAAACATGCTACAAACTCGGCCTGCATTGTGGAAGAAGTTACAAGTGTCTGCTTGACACTTTTCCAAGATATAGTTCCACCTGCTAGCATAAACACATATCCTGAGGTAGATTTCCTATCATTTGAACAACCAGCAAAGTCAGAGTCTGTATACCCTACTAGTTCAAGATTCTCAACCTTTCTGTATGTCAACATGTAATCTTTAGTCCCCTTAAGATACCGAAAAACTCTCTTGGTAGCAGTCCAATGTTCCTTTCCAGGATTAGATAAAAATCTTCCCAGTACACCAACTGCAAATGCAATGTCAGGTCTAGTGCATACTTGTGCATACATCAGGCTTCCTACTGCACTAGCATATGGCACTGCCTTCATGGACTCTCTCTCAACCTCATTCTCAGGTGATTGTGCCAGGCTCAATTTATCACCTTTAGCAATTGGCACATCCCCAGATTTACAATCATGCATACTGAATCTCTTCAGTATCCGCTCAATGTATGCTTTCTGAGAGAGACCTAATACCTTTCGAGTTCTATCTCTGTGGATTTCAATACCAAGAACAAAAGATGCTTCTCCAAGATCTTTCATATCAAAATGCCTAGACAATGACTGATTTACCTCATGCAGCATTCCTAGATCGTTACATGCAAGCAAAATATCATCTACATAGAGAATGAGAAAGATATATTTGCTCCCACTGATCTTGATATATATGCATCTATCAACTTTACTTTCCACAAAGCCTAAAGAGGAGATTACATTGTCAAACTTTAGGTACCACTGCCGTGAGGCTTGTTTCAAACCATAAATAGACTTTTTAAGTCTACTAACAAGATGATCTTCACCATCTTTCTGAAATCCTTCAGGTTGTTCCATATAGACCTATTCGCTTAATTCTCCATTGAGGAATGCAGTTTTAACATCCATCTGATGTAGCTCTAAATCATAATGAGCTACTAGTGCCATGATTACTCTAAATGTATCTTTAGAAGATACATGAGAAAAAGTTTCAGTATAATCAATTCCTCTTCTCTGAGTAAATCCCTTGGCAACTAATCTGGCCTTAAACCTCTCAATATTCCCTTGGAGTCTTTCTTGGTCTTATAGACCCATTTACAGCCAATAAGTCTACAACCTTCAGTAATTCAACAAGCTCTCACACATCATTATATCCCATAGATTGCATTTCATCTCTCATTGCATTTCATCATTATATCCCCTTTGGAGTCTTTCTTGGTCTTATAGACCCTTTACAGCCAATAAGTCTACACCTTCAGGTAATTCAACAAGCTCTCACACATCATTATATCCCATAGATTGCATTTCATCTCTCATTGCATTCCACCATAGATCGGATTGAGAACTAGAAACAGCTTCTTTAAAAGTTGTTGGATCAGTGCAATGGCTTATGTCATAATCAATCTCATTTAAATAAACTTCATAATCAGAGGGAACACATACCGCCTTACCCTTGTTGACCTTCTTAATGGAACCTCTGCAGCTATATCCTGTAATGGCGGAACCTCGTTTATATGTATGGGTTCCTCCTCCATAACTGGATTAGTCGCAGGTGTAGGTTCCAAGGTCTTAGACTGTATGGGTATAGGTATATGAACCATTCTGGTCTGTTGTCCTTGATTTGAGATTTCTGTATGATTATCATTATCAGCCACATCAAATTCCAAGAACTTAGCTGTTTGTGATTCTACAATCCTATAACCCCTTTCTCTACAGTAAAATCTGTAGCCTTTAGAATGATCAGGGTATCCTATAAAATAGCAACGAGTAGATCTGGATTGCAACTTACCTTCAGTGGGATTATAAAGGCGTACTTCTGAAGGACATCCCCAAACACGAAGGTGACTCATGCTTGGTTTCCTACCAGTCCATTTTTTGAAAGGAGTTCTAGAAACAGACTTACTTGGAACTCTATTGAGGATATATAAGGCCGTTTTAATTGCCTCACCCCAAAGGAAGTCTGGGAGATTAGTTCTAGACATCATACTCCTTACCATCTCTTGAAGGGTGCGATTCCGCCTTTCGGCCACACCATTCTGTTCAGGACTATCTGGCATAGTAAAATGACTTACTATTCCACAATCCTCTAAGTATCTGGCAAACGGTCCCTTTATTTGTCCACTGACCCCATGTTTACCATAATACTCACCACCCCGATCAGACCTAACAATCTTGATAATTTTTCCCAGCTGTTTCTCAACTTCAGTCTTGAAGATCTTGAATTTATCAAGTGCTTCAGACTTTTCCTTAATCAAGTACAGATATCCATATCGGGAAAAATCATCAATGAATGTTATATAATACATATTATTGAAAATTGTGGGTGAATAAGGTCCACTTATGTCTTTATGAATAATTTGTAAAAGATCGGAGCTACGAGTGGATTCTTTTTTCTTTATTTTGGTTAGTTTACCCTTACAACAATCAACACATGTTTCTAGGTCACTGAAGTCAAGAGTATGTAGGATATCATACTTTATTAACCTTTCTACTCTTTCCTTATAAATGTGGCCAAGTCTTTTATGCCACAACATGGATGACTTTTCCTTTATTAAGGGTATTTTGGCAATTTGTTCAACATTATATGAATTGGAATAGACCTTACTTGTTGCTAAACATAGACTGTACAAACCGTATGACAAAACACAATAGCCAACTTTATTTGAGTTGAAATATACAGATACAGAACCTGTATTGAACTCAAAACCACAACCTTGTTTGTCGAGTACAGATACTGATATCAAGTTTCATCTAAAAGATGGTACATACAAAACACTTGTCAAAACAAGTTCAAAATTGGAGTCTAATTTTAACAAACATCTCCAACATAATGTACTCCACCAATTCATTATTGCCAACTACGAGCTTGAACTCATCCTTATTTGGTTTCCTCTTGTTTATGAATCACTGCAATGTGAAAGCAACGTGATTAGTTGCTCCACTGTCAAGCCACCAAGAACTGGATGTGGCATTAACATAATTGGATTCACATACAACAAAAACCATGAGTTACTTGTATGCCCATGTTTCTCTAACCAAACTTTATACCTGGAACACTCTGACTTCTTATGCCATTTCTTTTTACAAAAGAAACATTTAAGTTCTTTCTTGAAGACACCTTTAGTACCACCCACAGCACTTGTCTGACCAGTTTTATTGTAATTCTGAACATTTCCAGAAGCTGAAAATTTAGATTTCTTACCTTTCTTGCGAGGCTTAGAAACAATGAGAGCTGCATCTGTATGCCCTGGCTTAAGTTTCTCTTCCTCACCAACACATATGGCAATGAAATCATTAACATTCCATGGTTCTTCCCTCGAATTGTAAGTAGTTACAATTGTACCAAACTCTGTAGGCAGAGTATTCAATGCTTGATGGACAATGCAAGCATCTGGAAAAACAATGTTAAGATTTTTCAGCTTGTTCTGAATATGGACCATCAACAAGATGTACTCCCTAACACCTCCATTACCATTATACTTCATTGAGTATAATTGCTTCAGAAGGGTACCAATTTCTGCATTGATTGAGACTTTATATCTTGCAAATACAGTTGTCAGGAAATCTTTTGCTATAGAGGTTTCTTGAAGACCACTTAGCAAATGCTCAGGAATAGATCTCTTTATAGTCAAATAGCACATGTGATTTGACTTATGTCATACTGTATGCAGCTGCTTATCCGTATCAGTACTGGAACTATTAATATCAGCTGGCTTAGGAGTATTCATAGCAAGATCAATATCTGCTAATTCCATAGCCAACAACACATCTCTCTTCCACACTTTAAAATTGGAGCTAGTCAACATCTATATAGTCACAGTGTTGTTGTTAACTGAAAAGGTGACTGAAAAACAAATAACAATGCAATTCTTTAGTTTAAGCACAACACAAGATAATAAATACTCCAAGTCATAAAAGAGTATAATATCAAGAATTTTAGCACATCAGTGTATAAACACCTTTGGGCAGAATATACAATATGTAATTAAAAAATTCTTCATATAAGACGATTCAGAAACTTATCCAATCCTCGTAAGTCTACCACCTTTGGGTTAATAAACCACTCAGACTAGTCCATTCCCAACCATATATCTCATATGTAACATTTCTAAAATTTAACATACAATTCACATCTTTGGACAGAAGACTGCACATAAAAAAATAGAAACATCCCTAAAACATGCGAGACCGTCATCACTTAAAAGATTCAGTGAAAAATGTCACTTTGGTGGCTGCAGTTCCACTAAACTCATAAGCAATTCTCACATCGGGATACACCTTATATTATCTCGTAAAATAACCTTTATAATGTAATTTTATACTTTATAGACAAGGGGCCGAATTGTCCATAAAATTACATTCCTGAATATTGTGACAAAATTTATGAGATAAATTAATCCTTTATATTTACCTCTATGTCATAAATAAATTAATTGCATTGAAATTTTATTTTATGAGAGACAATTAGTTCTCTCTAACCAAGTGACAATTTTTATACCCATGTATAAATAAAACTTTATAAGATAACAATTTATCTCTTAAATTGTCATACAAAATTAATTATGACTTTATTTCTAAATTTTAAGATAAACTGAAATTAAAATGAAGTTCATGGATCAAATTATAATAGCTGGGGTCTGTATGCTATTATCAAGGGGTCAAACTGAAATTTGCCGAATTTGGAATCGTCTGCAATTGCGCTACACGCGAGCGTTGAGCTGTCACACGCATCACGCACGCGCCTGTCAGCCTAAAAGCAGGGCTGTCGGCAGCTCAGCAAAACTAAACACATTGATTTGATATTTTTTTTTTTTTTTTTTTTTAAATCAAATCATACAAAAAGTAGTATGCTAACTTTTCAACACCAATAATCATGCAATAGCAAATTTACCAAATTCAGCAAACCCACTCTGAATGTTTGGAGAAGCAATTTTGCTTCCAAAACTAATTGTTTGATTTTAGCAAAATAGTCAGAACCCCATCCCTCTTCAGGTACGAACTTCTTTAACCATATTTCAGTTTTCATAAATCCCAAAACTTACAGATCTGATTTAATAATTAATCCAATAATTTTATGTGCTTGAAAATTAGATTAATTAATAACAACCATCAACAAATTAAAAATGGATTCAATAAATTCATCCGAAAAATTCAACAGATTTTTCTTCAACTTAATGAAAAATCCATAGATTCTAAGATTGTGTTCCTGAAACTCTGATACCACATGTTAGAAATTTAATTTGCAACAAGATCTTTAACACAAGAGCTTAGAATACAATTACAGAATTAATCGGATGATCCAGGGAGCGTACCTGATTTAGAATCCATATTTGCAGCGGAAATTTCTGTAGATCTGTTGAAATGTTGCACTGAGGAGATCACCCTCTGCTCCCCACTTCTTGATAGTGAGAAACTTACTCGCCCTGATTAAGCTTCCTTTATGCCTTCTAATACTTGATGAAAGCGTATGCTTTCTTTACTCTTCTCTCTATTTTCTTTATGATTGCTCACGGCAATCTCTCTATTACACACACATGTGCTTACACATATGCTTTATTTATAACAGCAAAGGTGATAAGAATGATGAGGTCAAATAAGCTTTACATCACTTCATTATCTTAATAATAATGCATAAGTCATTTTCATAAATAATAGAGAGAGGAGATTAATCAATTAAGGCAGCTTATGGAGTAAGCTTTGTAGGGGAGTGAAAGTGAGACCTTAGCTCACTAATTTATGGAGTGTAATAGGCTCACTCATCAAAAGTCCATAACAAATCCAGAGCCCGCTCTAATATCCACACATCAAATAATATAGAGTTGCAGGCCATTTTATTAGATCAAACAATTGGCTTCACAGTTTCTATTACAAAACCAATTATCTTAGAGCTTTATATTAAAACCCGTATCACAATTAATATGAGCCCATAATTAAAATATTCTAACAGTGTGCTCCCAGATGCACTTGGAAAGTTCGGAAATCTGGATTTTTTGGTTACAGCTAAATTTTCTTTGTTGAAAATCCATGATCAAATTCCGTTTTGGCCAGGGGGCATCTTGCCATTTATCCTAAAATTTGAGGCTCAAGGAGATGGGTTATCCCTGTTTTTTGCCCGTAAGACACTATCCTTGGCGGGATATTACAATTGTGGTATCATAGTAAGGGTTTAAGTGTCGGTGACTGCAGCACTACAGGCTATCCGATTGTCTGAACAAGTTCTCTGTTGCATATAGACTATGTAGGTCTCTTGTTTCTAACTTGATTTGATCTCTAGTAGATGATGTGTAATGATTTTGATTTGATATGGATGATTCAGATTATCGGTACATGTTTGTATATATATTATGAATATAGTATGTATGTATATGTATGAATATATGTATAGAGTTAAAAGTATGTCTTTTATATAGAAATATGAATATGTATGTGATGGGAATTCAATGTGTTTTGATGTACGAGTAATTATATGATGTTAATAGTTTGAATTGTGAATTGATATCATTATTTTATGTTTTGAAAATTTGATATTTGATTCATGGTATAAAAATTATTTTGAAAAGAAGAAAGAAAAAAGAATTTCAGATATTTATGTCTTGTTATAAGAGAATTGGAGAAGAGAGAAAATATCTTTTTAATACGGGGTTTGAATAATACGGAAGAAAACTAAAAAAAATATGTTTAAATAATTAAATTTATTTTACAGCTAATTTTTCCATTAATTATGCCGTTATAAGAAAATTGGATTATTTTTAAATATTTACATTGTGCAAAAAGTCCAAAATGAATATACGTAAAGAAATAAAAAAGATATGGTTGAATTCAATTTAATTATATAAAAAAACAAAGGTTCCGTTTTATACATTTATTTTGTGAATCAGTAAAGCTGTACCTGAACAGAAGTCAGTAATTCTGAATATGCCAAATCGAAGTTCTCGGAGAGTACTATAAGATGACAGTTGTGATTTTTCTGATCCATACTTGGTTGCACGTGAATTAAGGGTGGAAGATTCAGATTTATAGTGACCAACGGTGAACAGTGTCTCCGATTAGAATTCCGTCAATTCCAGCGCGTTCATGGGATCGTTTGGAGTATGTATATGCCATCAAAATCTCGATAAGACCTCCCGATAAAAAGTCACAAATTTCAAATATTCCGTTAAATGTTTGGATGTATCTAGTAGTTTCGTAGAATAGAATATTGATATAAATTGAATTGTTTGAGTATTAGTATATTGAATTTGGACATTTGGTAGAAGATATAAAAAAACACTTGTTTCTTTGACTAGTATACCAAATATTTTTCTCCTAACCTTTTACTTTTCAAGGAAAAAGATATAAAAAAAAAAAAATACTCTGCTAAGGGCAATTTCGAAATTAATGTTGGTATAGACTTTGTTTGGTGTTATTATAGATTGGGCATAAAAGTTAAAAACTTTAATTTTTGCAAAAATAATTTTTTAAAAGAAATCATGATTATTTTTAATAAAAATAAAAATAAACCAACCATTTGAAATGCAATTTCTCCCATTTTAGGGTTATGAAGAATGGTTTTGTTTTGCTTGACTATTTGGAAATTTCTAGGAAGCATGGAAACCATTCTACTTAAAATTAACGTCCACAATAAATGCCAGACTTGAAAAATTTAGAAGTGGGAAAAGAGCCATATATTTCGTTTGTGACTTTCATAAGACTATAGACTTTGAATATTCTAAATTTTTGTGAATGAAATACTTGAAACTTCTACGATGCTTCAAGCTAGACAGGGGTGGTCCTGGATGTTCCACACAGGCAGCAAAACAACCAGTCCACTTTAAACTAACGTCCAAAATAAATTGAAGACTTTTAAGACTATTGATATGAAAAAAAGTGGCAAATTTTAAACACAAATTATTGATATTTTATAATTTAAAAATAACTTTATTTAGAATATAAGCATTTTGTGATTAAGTTTGTCATTCTTTTATCTTTCCTGTCGATAAATTATGGGTGACAATTTGGGTCATGATTCGTTTATTCGTTTTATTCGATTCGCTTTAAGTCGAATACGGGTCTGAAAAAATGGATTCATTTTCTAAATTGGTCAATTTGATTCGATTCGTTTATTAAACGAATCGAATACGAATTTAAGTTCATGGATTCGTTTAATATTCGTTTTATTATTTTCTTTTATTAATTATTATTATTTTTCAATTAAAATTTGAAAAATTATGACTAATTACCATAGAATAAATAATATTTTCGATATTTGGTGATATAATTTCAATAAATATATTAATTACATATTTTATTTGTATGTATTTATGAATAAGTAATGTAAATCAACTATGGTAAATTATGATATTAAATAATATCATGACTAAACAAATACTCGTATTCGATTCGTTTAATAAACGAATCGAATACGGATCCTGATACTAGGATTTATTTAATAAATAAATCGAATATGAATACATTGAAATTACCTACAAGCACTAGCGACAACAAATACTATATTCCCAAGAGGGGGGGGGTGAATTGAGATATCGCCTAAATATGCAGAATTAAAATATCTTTGCCGATTTTAAGTTAATTTACCAACTAAGCCTTATGTTGATTTTCTCTATTTCAATATATAACATATATGCAAGTTACTATTCAATACAGATATAAAATAAATAAACTTTCAATAAGTAAATAGTTTAGGGATAGAGAAAAAGACACCGAGATTTTTAGTGGTTCGGCCAAACGAATGTGCGTCCACTCCCCCAAGCTGCACTGGAAGATTTCCACTAAAAGCGAGTTTTCGTGGCTGACCCGCAACCAAGAGTTTTAACGTCTAGGTTCACTCTAAACTTTTACACTTTGAGTTATATATATATAGGCTCACTCAAAAACCTCTACAATGAGTTTTCAACGTAGGCTCACTCACGAACCTTTACAAATTACCCAAACTATGATGTTTCACATATTGTAAGTGTTTTGTATAAGAAGATGTAAAACTTACTTGGGCACTCACAAATATAAAGAATATTGTGTGAGTTACAAACCTAAGTGATCTAAGCTCACTACTAAATGATATGAAGGTGTAATGTGTGTGAGCTTGATGTATGAGTGTTTATGAATATGAAAGTTTATGAAACATTCTTGTTTTTGCTCTCTAAAAAATGATATGAAGGTTCAAAATGTTCTCTAACCAAGCAAAAATGAGTCGGGGTTCAATTATATAGAAAATGAAAGGTATCCCCAACGGTTATTGTTGAGACCGATATGCCGGTCTCTGACATCGGTATGCTGGTCTCCAACAGATATATGACTATTTGGAGAGCTATCCTTTTATTGATCCTAAAAGGGGCATAAATGTATGATTAAGGCATATAGTGATATTAAAGGAAAATCGATATCAATAGAAAATTAATTATTTGCCTAATCACTTGTATGCTTCAAAATAATTTTTTAACAATTAGAAATATGCATACAATCATTGTTTAGAGGAAATGGGACCAATATTTTAATGAATACGAATTTTACCTATTACCGCTGACATTCCTCGTCTCTTTGAACCTTTGGGATCAATTCACATTTCTCGGTAAGATCTATTCCCAAATCCCCCCTACAAATTTATATGATGTTGATAGTCTAAATTGTGAACGGATATCATTGTTATGTGTTTGAAAATTTGATATTTGATTCGTGGTATAAAAAGTATTTTGGAAAGAAGAGAGAAAAAAAGAACTTCAGATATTTATGTTTTGTTATCAGAGAATTGAGACGAGAAAAAATATCATTTTAAATGAGTTTTGAATAACATGAAAGAAAATTAAAAAAAAAAATGGTTAAATAATTAGATTTATTTTACAGCTAATTTTTCCATTAATTATGCTGTTATAAGAAAATTGAATTATTTTTAAATATTTACATTGTGCAATAAGTCCAAAATGAATATACGTAAAGAAATAAAGAAGATAAGGTGGAATTCAATTTAGTTATAAAAAAACAAAGGTTTTACACATTATTTTGTGAATCAGTAGAGCTGTACTTGAACAGAAGTCAGTAATTCTAGATACGCAAAATCGAACCTCTCGGAGAGTAGTACAAGATTATAGTGGTGATTATTTTTCAGCTGATCCGTGCCTAGTTGCACGTGAATTAAGGGTGGAAGATTCGATGACTAGTGACCAATGGTTCCAGCGCGTTCTTGAGATCGTTTGGAGTCCGTATATGCCCTCGAAATCTCTGTAAGACATCTTAGTAAGAAGTTACTAATTTCAAGCTTTCCGTTAAATGTTCGGGTGTATCTAGTAGTTTCGTAGAGTAGAGTATTGATATAAATTAAATTGTTTGAATATTAGTATATTGAATTTGGACATTTGGTAGAATATTTAAAAAAAAAAAAAATACTTGTTTCTTTTACTAGTATACCAAAAAAATTTCTCCTAACCTTCTACTTTTCAAGGAAAAAGATATAAAAAAAATCCTGCTAAGGGCAGTTTCGAATTAATGTTGGTATCGGCTTTGTTTGGAAGAATTATAGATGGGGCATTAAAATTAAAAATTTTAATTTTTTCAAAACATAATTTTTGAAGGAAATCATGATTATTTTTTTTTAAAAAAAATAAAAATAAAAACCAACCATGTAATTTTATAGAAAAGTCTAATGGCAATTTAATCTTTCAAAATGACCTAGTACAGACCTAAACTTGCTACTTCTCGTAATTAATAACCATTTGACCAGTATGGACTGATCAATACAGGGTTATGAAGAATGGTTTTGTTTTGCTTGACTATTTTGAAATTTCTAGGAATTATGGAAACCATAATTTTCAAGCATGTTCATGTTATTATTTTAGTTTTGTTTTGCTTGACTATATGTATACAATTTTCAAGCATGTTCATGTTTCCCATATCAAGTTCTGATTTCAAATTCATGTTTTAGTTTTACAGTTTACAAATATAATTTTCACACGTATAGTATTGTAGACACGTTTTAAGTATTCAGCCATGTTTTCAGTGGAGATTTCATCGTAATATTAATGTTTGTAGCTTCAGACTATGTTTTCACGTACATATTTTCAGCTCATGGTATAGAGGTTAAACATGAATTTGATTTACGTGTTACAATTCTCATGACCAATTATGATTTGTAAGTCATGATTTCAAGGTCATGACATGTTCTCTGTTATAAGTTAATTGTATTATTGTACGGTAATTTTTCAATTATTTTACAGTATCTGAGTTGTAATTACAGCCACAAGCCTTATGATTCGTATGATTCAGGATACCGGTTTAACATAAAATTTATTAGTTTTATAAGTACATACAAATACACACTACCAATTTTAATTACATTATGCTTTAGCTTTAACTTACTAAGTCTTTTCCACGACTTACTCTTCCTAGTTTTGGTCTTGCAGGCAATTCACTCATCAATGCGGATGACGAGCTTGGGAACAACGGACACCAGCTGCTGCAGTAATTAGGGCAACATACTAGGGTTCACACATTTATTGGATATATTAGTTTAAGTGACTAACGTTCACTAGTGTGTGATTGAAGTTATAATAATTTATGTTGAGAAATTTATGTGTGATGATGGTATGTTTGCTTATCGTAAATTCTAGTTAGGTTGGTTCCATTTTGAACAGTTCATGTGTAATGATGCGTATTTAAATAGATTTCAGGCTTAAATAGAAATCAAATTTTATTATCGGCCTAAGGCCGTTCTGTATGTTAGGTTGAGTGCTAATAAATGATAATAATAGGCAAGTCTTACATGGTGCTGGACATTAATCCAGGTTGTATGATATTTAGGATACATCATATCAAAATTTTTAGTAGATCTGTCAGGTTTAGTCATGTTAAGTATGTTCATGTCAGAGGCTTATGAAGATGGGTATTCATGTCTCCTATATGTCACGTCCTGGGAAACAGGGTATAAAAACTTGTTGTGATATTTTTATATCGTACCGCAAGTGTACGGTGTCAAGTTTTAGTATAAATATGAGTTAAGAGTGTCGAACCCACAGGGATTGCATTAACTCGCACTAAGTACTACAATTGATAATCCTAACTTTATTTAGAAAATAATTAATAAAGATTAATTAAATAAATGAAATATAAAAATAATAAAATAGATAGGAGGAACTAATACGATAGAGATTCTGGATCCTGATTTCACATAGCTGTCTCATATGTATTTGTCATGCCAATTAATCTTTGTTCAGTTATATTATTTATAAGTCAAGATCCTAAAATATTCACTCCCTCTCTCGAGTGCCGAGTGAAAATATTATCAACTATAGACTTCGATATCTCTATAAAAATCCAATAGTTAATAACTCATTACGATTTGTGATTCTATGTTAACGACTTCAAAGGACTACAGATTCTCTCGAACTCTATAAAATCCTAGGTTATATTCTCTATATCTATTCAAAATCCCCTCTCTCGAGTGATAGATTCTAAACATTCATCATCTTCAATTGTGGCCAGCAATCAAGAAGCATTAAACTCAAAAGAATATAAATAATTAATAAAACTTCATTACAAAACTGATAAACAAAATACAAAGTTCAAGCATCAATTACAATCGTTCTCCAAAATTAAGGAGTAAATTCATGACAAAAGATAAAACAATAAATAATCAAGCCACAAATTTAATGGAAATCATTAGAGTTCTAAGAAAGAAATAAGAAGATAAAACCTGAATTGAATCCCTTCCTCTCCGGATATTAAAGCCTTTGTCTCCTCTCGTCGCTCTTCAATCCTCTCTTTGGATCTCTAAAAATATGTATTTCGTGTTTTGCGCAGTGTATTAGCCTCTTCTCGAGTGTTGGATGAACTGTTATATTTATACTGGGGGCTGGGAGTCTTTGGGTAGCATTAGGATTATTGAAAACCCTAAAAATTGAATCCTGGAACGTGTAGGTTTTCTTCCGGATCATTGCAGCTTTTGTAAGTGGGCGCCGGGGCGCTGAACACTCGGAAATTTGTATGAGAGGAGTGTGATTTGGGGAGGCGCCGTGGCGCCTATACATTCTTTCATCAAAGGCGCCATGGCGCCCTCACTTTCTTTCATCAACTGGCGCCATGGCGCCAGTTGAGCTTCACATTGATGGCGCCTTTGCGCCATCATCTCTGGAAAGTGTATCTGTTGATTTGTCAATGCTCTGTGCTCGTCCTGTGTTCCTTGAAGTTCCTAAAACACGTGCAATTATTCCCCGGTCCATATATTAATGCTCCTACAAATAAAAATAGAAAATAAATTATAAATGACATTAAATATCTCGAATATAACAAAATAATAAGCTGAGAATGCCATAATAAGTGGGTATAAACCACACTTATCAAACACCCCCAAACTTAAGGTTTTGCTAGTCCCGAGCAAAAGATAAAATAAAAAAATAAATTCAAATAAATAATTAAAAATAATTAAATTAAATAAGCCACTTTCGTAGGGATCACGATTGCATTTAGCATATGCAACAAGCCTTTAAACCCCTAGGCGGCCCTAGTGGACGAGTTATAGTCTCGTGAGGGCTTATAGCGACGACACCCACAAACGTCTTTCACACACAATCATGCAAAAATATAAAATAAACAAAAGATAGTCTCGATACTTACGCATAAATATATCCTCAAAGAAAGCTTATAAATGAAATCAAAGAATCTTCAAAGTACGCAATTGCACTCGAATCCAAATTCTCGAATAAATTATCTAAGCTAGACTCACGGTGTGTGTGTGTAAAGGTTCATTCACAGCTTTGATCTTAAGTAAGCTAACTCAATGATTTCGTTTAAAAATTAGAATCGATGGGTCAAACCAACCTAGATATCTCAATTATGCTCTGTAATTGCCTTATTTTGTGTTCGATATTATATGGTTTTTCTTTTATTTTCTTGTCTCTTTTTTCTTTTCTCATTTTTGCACTTTTTTTTTCAACTCACCTACCATTTAAGGTAGCATTTCTCCTCATGGTGGTCCTAATACTCGCCCATGGGTAGCTTCACGCTTATCGGTTATAGGTGGTTTATTTTCTTTCTTTAGAGACATTTTTCTTTTTCTTTTTTTAGCTATACCATACTTCATAACACTAGCAAATCAAGATAGATATCTAAGCAAACGGTCATTCATCGACATGAAATTTCTTCAACTGACCACCTTGTCAACTACTTAAGTTTTACTGCTAAAAACCTATTTTTAAGTGCTTACGAGTCTAACATAGATCAATTATTAAAGGCATCAGATAAAAGTAAATTAGGCACTTATCGTTTCTAAAATTTCACCCATAAACAAACAATATTATCACAAGATTTATGCTTTACTATTAAAGACTAAAACAAATTTTTTTTTTCTTCAAAAAAAAAAAAAAATTAAACAACTAAATAGCAAGTAAACAACATGCACACACCCCCAAACTTAAAATTTGCATTGTCCTCAATGTAAGATAAATATCAAGAGCGAGAGTGAGGAACATGTAGGGGTTTTTAAGGGCAGAATCCGGTAACGCAGCGGAAGCGGTGGAAAATCTTATTTTCCGGTTTCAAAACTTTTTCTCGGATTAATTAAATAAACATATTTATTTAATATTCCAATAATCAAATTATGAAATAAAATTCAAATGAATCATATTCAAGTGAATTTACCGAAATGCCCTTACATTGGTATTTTGTCCATTTTAGTCCGAAATTGATCTAATCAATTTTGAATGATTCTAAATCATTTCTAAGATGAACTTAGCATGTTCAAAACATCAAAACACCAAAAGCACCAAAAATCCCAAATTATCCATCCTTGGCCGAATGCTCCCAATTGGTGCCATTTTGTGCACTTTGTCATTTCATGCATCAAAACACATCAAGATGTAATCCAATGAACATGAAACTTTATATGCATCATATACACATCCAAATACACAACATATATGAAAAGCCCCAAATTTGGAATTGGTCATGAACCCTAATTTTTCAATTTCATCAAATTGGACAAATTAGACCAAATTGGTTAAATCCAATACTTCAATCATGTTTCTTCCATCCAATCAAATTCTCAACACAATGAAACAACTCAAGATCAAATCTAGGTCATCTAAGAGTGGGTCAACAACTCTAGATTAGCAACATGGTTTCCAAAACCTTAAAAGAAAGCTTATAACTACAATAGTCACAACCTTCCTTCATCATACATGCTCAACACTTCCATCAAAACTTCCATAAAAAAAAAACACAAGGAATAAAGAAATAAATAACCTAAGAACATCATATGTTAAAGCCTAGATCCTAATGAACATTTTCCTTTCTAATAGCAAGTTGGAAAAACTCACTAAAATCCAAGCTTTCTTTGATTTCCTCTTTCTTTCTCACAAGCTTCCTTTGCTTCCATTAATGGAGTTTTTCTTTAAAGTGTATTAGGTTAAGAAGAATGAAATGAAAAAACAATATATACTTGTATCAAAATGGCATTGGCCGAAATTCACTAAAGGAAATACAAGTTTTGTAATTTCAATTTCATTTCACTTTACATTTAGTCAACTTGCATAAATATCTTAATAACACTTTATTAGATATTTAATTAAGTCAACAAATGCAACTAAGAAAAATATAACTCTTATATTTAAGTGTTATGGCCGAATTTAATGAAAAATAAAGGAAAAAGATATTTTCATTTTCAAACAATTTTGAACAAATATCTTAAGAAGTCAAAATCAATTTGACAACCTTTTCCTTTAATGTATAAGTCAACAATTGCAACTTATAATCATTTCCTAACTTTATCATTTGGTGGTATATTTATATTTTAATTATATTAATCATTTAACAATTAAATAATTAAATAATTAATTAAATACAAATATATCAAATATATGTATTATATTTACTTTAAATATCTCAAATACATATATTGATGATATATGTCAAATACCTTTATTTGACTATTTATTAATGTGTATTTAATAATATCATATATTAAAAACAAACACACATTAATTAGGAAATGACGGTTCGGCCCATTCGCATGTATTTTTCGTTTAGTGCTCTACGAGTATGTTTCATTATTGAGACTCTCTAGATTCAGGTATATCCGTCACGAAATCCAATTTCATGTCCATAATATATCCACCCGTAGATTATGATGATCACGGATAAACTAGCTAAATCATACAGGTCGAGGTCATTGCATACGTATAATCCCTCCGTCACAGGTATCCAGATAATCCCAGAGATATAGATGTGAACGTCAAATCTCTATAGGTATTATCTCGTCGATGTATCTATTAGCAATCTTTAAATAACACTCGGAACTTACTTCCGATGTATACTGTGGCCACAGATTTAACAGACTTCTAAATATATATGGACTACCTATGCTCTGTACACAGAACTGACAGATCATATCTTGACACACACAGGATATCCTGAGGATCGATCCACACCCAACGAACAGGCGGAGGTCTGATCTAAATAGATCGGTGACGTGACTGCCATCTAAGTGTGGAGGATGTCTCATACATCCACAGTGGTGTCTCAAGTCGAAGGACCACTATGCTACTCAACCCGAGAAGATTCTTATTGACGTTGGTGTACCATCCATTAAGAATCTTCGGTGAGCCGTTCAGTGTTTATCCACTATAAACACCTACACGTCTATACGAGTCTCCATAAACTCATGGTTCATTGGGATAAACCATCGGACCAAGTCTCGATATACGACATGTACTGGTCTCAACGGATTTGACTTACCGACCCGTGTTAGCAAATCTTGACCAGGAACTATGTTTGATAATATTCATATAGCAGTGACACTTCCCAATGTCAATTACAAACTAACTTTGTAACTATGTACTGCATTATATATTATCGGGTCGTTGTCTAATATATACATATCACTAAACCACATTTAGTTTCAATCTAATCGTAATCAGATGGAATACGTATATAAGAACAAGGGGTGCAACCATAAATAAATAATATTATGGAATAAGGGGATGTTTGTATTCATGAATCAGACATAAATACGGCCCGGATTGGCGCTCTGAGCACCAACCCCAACAGAACAACACTACCGTGCATGGAGTTGATCAGACTCTTGCTGGTTATAATTTGGTTGCGCGGGCGTTGTGTGTCTCGTGCTACCTGCATAAATAAATAGCACACAATAAAATAAAATAAAATAAAATAAAAAGTAAAGAAAATAATAATAAAAGAAATGCAAGGGTTGCCTCCCCGCTAGCTCTAAGTTTAACGTCTTCAGCCAGACGCAACCACCCAAATGGTGGTCATGGTAGCTTCTTCTTTTGTATCCACTGATTGCTTTGACATGAAAAAGATAGCTTGGCGGCTGTGACAGTTTATTCAAATCCCCCTACTGCTGCTTGGTTATGGAGGATGCAATATGCCCAATTTGTGTTTCTAAAGACTTCATTGTAGCCTCCATATTTTCCATGTGTATCTCAATATTGTTTAGCCTTGACTCAGTCTTCTCAAATCTCGCTGAAGTACTAGCAGCAAACGTGCTCACGAAATCTTCTAAGGAAGATTTCTGCTCATCCTTTTTATAGTCAAAACAAGAAGAAGGTTGCAAGGTATTCTCTGTATTAGCATATGACAGGTTTGGATGATAACGGTTAGGCATAAGATTTCCTCTATAGCTGTTGAAGTTCCGATTGTTCATATATTGGACTTGTTCAATGTTCGCGTTTCCTTCCACTAACTGCATATTTGTAGCTGCTGCTGATTCAATAGATGATACTCGTGGTTTTGTCAGGGCTGCTACTTGAGTGGCCAAGGTGGAAATCTGAGCTGTAAGTGCCACAAGAGGGTCTACTTCATAAATCCCTGCCACTTTGGTTACAGTAGCGCGTTCACTTGGCCATTGATAATGGTTAATGGCCATTTCTTCCAATAAATTATGCGCTTCCTCAGCTGATTTCCTGAATAGAGCTCCCCCAGCTGCTGCATCAACCACAGTCCTATTCGGACCATTCAACCCATTATAGAACAACTGAATCTGGACCCAATCTGCATAATCATGTTGTGGGCATCTTCATAGTAAATCCTTAAAGCGCTCTCATGCTTCATACAAAGTCTCAGTTTCCAGCTGCTTAAATAGACTGATTTCTGCCCTCAGTTGAGCTGATTTAGCTGGTGGAAAGAATCTCTCAAGAAATTTTATGGCCATATCCTGCCATGTCATGATACTCCCTGTCTGTATTGATTACAGCCAATCCCACGCTTTATCCCGTAAAGAGAATAAAAATAAGCGTAGCCTGATAGCCTCTTTACTAACGCCATTTACTTTTATGGTATCTGCGATCTCCAGGAACATCCTTAAGTGCAAGTTGGGATCCTCTACAGCTGAACCCCCAAACTGATTCCTTTGTACCATGTTGATCAATGCAGGTTTTAACTCAAAACTGTTGGCGTTGATTGGTTGATGGGAAATCCCAGAGCATAAATCATTAAGGACCGGTTTGAAGTGATCTCTGATTGCCACATTGCGTGGGTTGTTCTCTATGTTTTCAGCTGACATTGCTTCTTTTTCGATTTTCCTTTCTTTCCTTAGTCTCCTCGCAGTTCTTTTTATTTCAGGATCAAATATGAGCGAATTGAGATTTGTGGCTTTTGGCATTCACTGAAGCTCCAAAAGAAAAATAAAAATCAATAAACAAAATAAAAATAAAAATAAACTAAAAATAAAAATAAAAATAAAAATCTAAATTAAAGCTAAAATTACTTGGTAGTAGTATAAATGTGAATTAACAAACAATCCCCGGCAACGGCGCCAAAAACTTGTTGTGATATTTTTAAATCGTACCGCAAGTGTACGGTGTCAAGTTTTAGTATAAATATGAGTTAAGAGTGTCGAACCCACAGGAATTGCGTTAACTCGCACTAAGTACTACAATTGATAATCCTAACTTTATTTAGAAAATAATTAATAAAGATTTAATTAAATAAATGAAATATAAAAATAATAAAATAGATAAGAGGAACTAATACGATATAGATTCTGAATCCTGATTTCACATAGCCGTCTCCTATGTATTTGTCATGCCAATTAATCTTTGTTCATTTATATTATTTATAAGTCAAGATCCTAAAATATTCACTCCCTCTCTCGAGTGCCGAGTGAAAATATTATCAACTATAGACTTCGATATCTCTATAAAAATCCAATAGTTAATAACTCATTACGATTTGTGATTCTATGTTAACGACTTCAAAGGACTACAGATTCTCTCGAACTCTATAAAATCCTAGGTTATATTCTCTAGATCTATTCAAAATCCCCTCTCTCGAGTGATAGATTCTAAACATTCATCATCTTCAATTGTGGCCAGCAATCAAGAAGCATTAAACTCAAAAGAATATAAATAATTAATAAAACTTCATTACAAAACTGATAAACAAAATACAAAGTTCAAGCATCAATTACAATCGTTCTCCAAAATTAAGGAGTAAATTCATGACAAAAGATAAAACAATAAATAATCAAGCCACAAAGATAAAACAATAAATAATCAAGCCACAAATTTAATGGAAATCATTAGAGTTCTAAGAAAGAAATAAGAAGATAAAACCCGAATTGAATCTCTTCCTCTCCGGATATTAAAGCCTTTGTCTCCTCTCGTCGCTCTTCAATCCTCTCTTTGGATCTCTAAAAATATGTATTTCGTGTTTTGCGCAGTGTATTAGCCTCTTCTCGAGTGTTGGATGAACTGTTATATTTATACTGGGGGCTGGGAGTCTTTGGGTAGCATTAGGATTATTGAAAACCCTAAAAATTGAATCCTGGAACGTGTAGGTTTTCTTCCGGATCATTGCAGCTTTTGTAAGTGGGCGCCGGGCGCTGAACACTCGGCAATTTGTATGAGATGAGTGTGATTTGGGGAGGCGTTGTGGCGCCTATATATTTCTTTCATCAAAGGCGCCATGGCGCCTTCACTTTCTTTCATCAACTGGCGTCATGGCGCCAGTTGAGCTTCACATTGATGGCGCTTTGGCGCCATCATCTGTGGAAAGTGTATCTGTTGATTTGTCAATGCTCCGTGCTCGTCCTGTGTTCCTTGAAGTTCCCAAAACACGTGCAATTATTCCCCGATCCATATATTAATTCTCCTACAAATAAAAATAGAAAATAAACTATAAATGACATTAAATATCTCGAATTATAACAAAATAATAAGCTAAGAATGCCATAATAAGTGGGTATAAACCACACTTATCTACAGATATGATCAATTTTCGTCAAGGTGCTCGTACTACATTTTTTTATTTTAATGATTTTGACCCATTGTGGGGCTTATATAAAATCCATCCATCTAAAATGGCAAGAACTTTTTCCCTCTGTCGACATGTCCTATTTCGGATATTGTCCAGTCTGAGCACGCTACTCGGACATTGGATGTCTGGTTAGTTTTCTGAAGCATTTTCAAAAGACTGGTTTTATAATGTATTTTCAAAAAAATGAGATTAAAGTGGTTTCCTTATGTTTTCCATTTTTTATTATGGATAAGATTGACTATATTGATTTGTATTATGAGTTCTGTTTCTGATTATGAATACGATTGACTGTATGAAATTTTATATTATGTTTTTCATTTCTAATGTTGGATGAGTTGATTGGACATAACTTATGTTTGTAATGGGTATGCATGAATTATTTGGTTGATGAATTTAATCTCTTATAGTTCAGAATGTTTTTGTTGTTGGCTATGCAATGTTCTAAATGTACAAATTGAGTTAAGATCGTAGATTTGTAAATACATGCATTCTCGGAGGCTTGTATATAGAAATGATGCATGACAAATCTAATGTTTGAATATTTTTCGTATATATATGAGTGCAAGTAAGCTTTCTGAGGTTGTGTGTGTGCGATTATTATGTAGAGGATTTGAGATTCTATACAAGCTATGTTTCTGAATTTGTATATTTTATGGAAGTTTTTGTCATTCATTTATGTTATATGTTATGTTATAAGTATGTTCTGTAATATTTGTATAAGAGAGTTATACACAGATTATATGGAAAGAATCTTCAAGTATATATGGAATCAAATGTGGGTATGAATAACAGATTGAGGTTCTGCATTAAAGGTTATGTCGTTTCAAATGGTTTTGAACTTATTTGTTTCGGGTAAAGCTATGTGGAGTGTTTAGATGTAGATTTATAGTCGAGAAATTCTTATGTGTATATTTCATTCTTAACTAATTCTCGTTTGTCATTCATGGTTACTTATTGAGTTTCATTACTCACACACAATTAGTTTGACAATTTTGAAGGTTGGCAACCAGATCGTTCAACCATCAAGCTTTGTATACTTATGCTTGATACGAAGGATTACCAAAGTTATAGTCACCTACTTTAGAGTCATGGGAAGATTCATATAGTTAAGAATTCAATTTGCTTTTGTTTATGTTTTGGATCGTGCAATGTACGCAATTATATGTATGCAATTAAACGTATTGATTTATATACATAGAGTTGGGTATGAAGCACTGAGTATTAATGATGTGATTTGATTTTTTTTTTTTGAGTTTGGACCAGATGTTCTTTTTGCATAGCTAGTGTTTTGAGATGTCATTTTGTTAGTGGATTGCATTCCAGGTTGTCTAATTTTTAGGATGCGTCATATTTGTTTTTCATTAGTTTTGAGGCTCAGGGAGACAAGTTATTCCTACCTCCTGCTGGTAGCGTCCTACCTTCGTTCGGGTGTTACAGAACTGGTATCAAAACAAAACCATAATTTGATCAATACATGGTTATTATTGTTGACAAATCAAGTACTCAGGTTAGACTTTGTTGTGATGAAACACACACTAATAGAGGTGAGTAGAGAGAAAATTCTTCTTTATTATCACACAAATAAAAAATAACAAAGCTTACAACCCTACACTTTATAAAAAATTCTCACATCACTTTACTCTCTATTCTCACACTTCTGCGATACTAACAATGGTCCTCAAAGCTCCATTTTATAGTGTCCAAATCGTGTGAACAGTGCCACACGGTTTGGCACTGTTGGATGCAAGTTGGCACTTGCATGCATGTTTCATGCTGGCATACAATTCAACTTCTCACTTTCGGTGGAGATGTAAGCAAGCAATAAGCTTGCTGTCTTCAGCTTCAACAAATCTCCCCCTTGGTGAAGATTTTCTAAAATCTGAGCCGACCATCAATCATCCAAATCGGATCCTCAAAAGGATCCACCCCTGACTGCATCTGAATGACTGCCTACGTACCTTGAGTTGGGATCAAGCCAATCGTAGTTCTCTGAATCTCCCTACTCTGACTATGTGGAGAGTTTTATCATCCCGGCTATAATATGACAGATTTCAAGCTTCTTATTCGGTAAAACCTTCATGAGCATATCGGCACCGTTGTCGTCGGTGTGAATTTTCCTGAGTTCTAACAGCTTTGAGCTCAGGACATCCCGTATCTAGTGATACCTCACATCGATATGTTTTAACCTCGAGTGAAATGTGGATTTTTTACCAAGGTAGATATCACGCTGGCTATCACAGTACAAAGTGTATTTCTCCTGCTTGAAACCCAATTCTTGAACGAATGTCTTCATCCACAGTAATTCCTTGTAAGCTTCTGTCATTGCAATGAATTCTGCCTCTGTTGTAGAAAGTGCAACACATCTCTGCAACCTTGATGGCCATGCCACAGCTCTTCCTGAGAGAGTAATCAGATACCCCGAAGTAGACTTTCAGGTATCCACATCTCTTGCCATATCTGAATCGGTGTAGCCCATCAACATTGATTTGCTGCTTCCAAAACATTGCCTCATTATAGATGTGCCTCGTAGATACTGCATAATCCATTTGATCGTATTCATATGTTATCTTCCTGGGTTTGACATAAATCGGCCGACCAATCTAACTGCATTTGCTAAGTCTGGCCTCGTGCACACCATGGCATACATAACACTTCCCACTGCTGAGGTGTATGGAACCTATTTCATTTCCTCTTTCCCTGTCTCAATAGAGGGACTCTGTTGTGTACTTAATCTAAAGTGGGTAGCAAGAGGAGTGCTAACCGCTTTAGCCTTGTCCATCTGGAATCTTTGAATTACCTACTCGATGTACTCCTCATGTGACAAGTACAATCTCCTGGCTTTCCGATCACGGCTTATCCAGATGCCAAGAATCTGTTTAGCTGGCCCCAAGTCTTTCATCTCAAAAGGTTTACTCAGTTGCTGCTTCAAATTATTAATCTTTGATTGATTCTGGTAAACTATCAGCATATCATCTATGTACAACAGTAAGATGATAAAGTAATCGTCAGAAAATTTTTGAATGAAAATAAAATGGTCTGAAGCGGTCTTCTTGTATCCCTACTCCCCCATAACTGACTCGAACTTCACGTACCACTGTCTCGGTGCCTGTTTCAAACCATAGAGGCTTTTCCTGAGTCTGCACACATAGTCCTCTTTCCCTTTGACTTTGAAGCCTTCTAGTTGCTCCATGTAAATTTCTTTTCTAGATCTCCGTGAAGAAATGCAATCTTGACATCCATCTGCTCAACTTCTCGGTCGAGGGTTGCTGCTAAGCTGAGTACCACTCTGATGGATGACATCTTCATAACTGGAGAGATAATTTCATCGAAGTCAATGCTTTTCCTCTGATTGAATCACTTGACGACTAGCCTGGCTTTGTATCAGGGTTGTGAATTGTGCTCATGTTGCTTCACCCTATACATCGATTTGTTCTTCAAAGCTCGTTTACCTCTTGGCAATTTCACCAACTCGAAAGTGTGATTGTCATGCAACGATTTCATCTCATCTTGAATGGCTTCTTCCCACTTTTCTTTGTCTTCTATTTTCACAGTCTCCTTGTAGCTCTCGGGTTCTCCCCCGTCCGTAAGCAGTACATACTCATATACAGAGTATCTAGTTGAAGGTCGCCTCTTTCTGTCAGATCTTCTCAGTGGAACTGTTGGTGTAGCTTCTGGTAATGGTGGTTGATCATGATCATCTTTTTAGGGAGCTTCATCACATGTACCCTCATGTCTAGAAACCTCATCTTCAACTGGTTCTGGCACCAGTGTGTGAGGTTCTGGATTCACATCTCTGTTTTGCTGGGGCATTGTCTTTATCTCCTTTTTGATATCTTCTATGGTCTGGTCTTCAACAAAGACAACATCTCGACTTCTGATAATCTTCTTCTCCACAGCATCATACAGTTTGTAGCCGAAATCATCCTGACCATATCCAATGAAGACACACTGTCGCGTCTTTGCATCAAGCTTGGATCTCTTATCCTTTGGGATATTTACAAAAGCTTTGCAACCAAAGACATGCAAGTGTTCGTATGACACTTCTTTATCTATCCAAATTTGGTTAGGAACATTACCTTTCAGTGCGACCACTAGGGACATGTTTAAAACATGTACGATTGTGTTGAGTGCCTCCCCCCAAATGTTTTAGGGAGCTTGGCTTGTGACATCAAGCTTTTGACCCTTTCGTACAAGGTTCTGTTCATCCTCTAAGCTTCGCCATTCAGCTGAGGTGTTTTCGGAGGTGTCGATTGATGTCGGATTCCTTGCGTCTTGCAGTACTAATCAAATGGACCTCTGTATTCTCCATCGTTGTCTGTTCTGATGTATTTGAGTTTCTTACCGGTTTCTCTCTCCACCAGGGCATGAAACTCCTTGAACACTCCCAACACTTGATCTTTTCTCTTCAAGAAGAATGCCCAGATCTTCCTTGAATGATCATCTACGAATGTCACAAAGTAAAGTGACCCACCAAGTGTTCATGTCTGCATCAAACCACATACATCTGAATGTATGAGATCAAATACCTCTGGATTTCGCTGAGGCGGGGAGCTTTGGAAGGACATTTTGTTCTACTTTCTAGCCATGTAGTGTTCACACTTTCGTAAGTGTGAGTTCTTCAATTTGGGAAGAACATTCCACTTCATAGTATTTTCATCTCTGTTTGACTCATGTGACCAAGATTTTTATGCCATAGCTCAACTGTCTCATTACGGTTGACTGTATTTATGCTACTATTTGAAAGTTTAGCATGCATCAAATACAGAGTTGAATCTTTCTTACCTCGTGCCACGACCATTGATCCTTTATTTAGCTTCCAAGTTTCGTCACTAAAGGTGCTGCAGAAACCTTCATCATCCAACTTGCCTGTTGAGATCTGGTTTAACCGGATATCTAGGATGTGCTTGACTCCCTTCAGCACTAGCCTTGTCCCGTTGTCTGTTTCAAGGCAAATGTCTCAAATACCGACAACTTTGGACTGTCTGTCATTCCCCATCCTTACAGCTCCATAGTCTCCTGGTGTGTAAGATGAAAAGAAGTCTCTGCGAGTGGGGCATGTATGAAGGCACCATTATCTATCACCCAACTGGTCTCGTGGCTGGCAAGATTCACAACATCTTCTTCGTATATTATGCAGAATTCTTTGGAGGTTTTATCGGTGATAGTAGCAACTCTTTCTTGGTTAGAGTCACCATCTCTCTTGGACTGCTCATTCTTCAATTTGTAGCAATCCCTCTTCATATGGCCTTTTTTTTTGCAGTGGTAGCACTAAATATCTCTTGTTCTTGATTTCCCCGTATTTTTGTCTGATTTACCAGGGCCTCGGCTTTTACTCCTCCCCCTTCTGGTGTTCTTCTCAGTCACTAGAGCTTCTGAGGTTGAGGCTGATGCTGACTCATGTATTCTCATCCTATTTTCTTCCTCGAAGATCTTGGGTTTTGCCATCTCCATAGTGACTTTCCCATTTGCAGTTAAATTTATCATCGTAGATCTGAACGTTTCCAAAGATTCTGGTAACGTATTAAGGAGTATTAAGCCATTTACCTCATCACCGAAGTCTATGTCCAATTCAGGCAATTCTTTTATTGTGCCGAGGAAATCGTTGATATGGTCCGCCACAGCCGTACCTTCCGAGTATTTCAACCCCATCATCTTCTTGATGTAGTACAGCTCCTTGTTGCCAGTTTTTGCTCGGAAAAGCTCCTCCAACATTCTCTATAAGACACTTGCATTTTTTTTTCACTGACATGGTTGACTATACTATCGTCGATCCATTAACGAATAGTACTGCATGTTTTCTGGTGAAGATTAGTCATTTCTCATCAGACATTCCTATTGGTTTCTCCTCCAGAAATATCGATCCATCATAGTCCTTCACATACATAAGTTATTTCATCCTTCTTCTCCATGTGAAATAATTGGTATTGGTTAAAAAAATCATTTTTCCGTTGCCCCCATCCATCATAAAAATTCTAAGTAGAATTTCAAAAATGGACCTCACCGTTGCGTCCCAAATGGTCAAAAATAGTGGAAATGACACTTCATTTGTCAAAATCAGACACAGGGACCAAATTTGAAAATTTCAAAAATTACAGGGATCAAAGTATAATTTCTGAAAATTCAGGGGCCAAAGTGCAATTACAGAAAAGTTCAGGGACAAAATTATAATTTTTATAAAGTACAGAGACCTATCTGAAATTTACCAGGTTTATGCTGACGTGGCAAGTTTATACTGATGTGGCAGACACGTGGCACTGACTGGATGCAAACGTGGCTGCTGACGTGTCTTGCTGATTGGGCTACTGACTGTGCGTGACTACTGACATGGCGGCTGACTGGGCTCTAACGTGGCGTTGATGTCAGCGTCTTCTTCCTCAAGCAGACACGTGGAGCGCGTGAAGAGAGTGGCGATGCTTGAAGTGTCTTCTGCCTAGTGCGTGCGGCGCGTGTGTCATCTCCAGGCCTCTGTTCGATCACCGAAAAATACCATCGTGCTCATCTCGCCGTAAAAAGTGTGATGGTTGATGAGTGGTTTTTATATCGATATTTCCCATTCATTTAACCTAATATTTTGTATAGTTTCTCGAGTTTTATGAACGTTTTGATATGTTTTTTTATTTTACAAATAAAAATAATATTGGGACTTAATAGAATCAACTTGGGGCTAAAACGATGAAATTCAAAGGAAAAAATGTCAAAAACGAAAGTTTACTGTAAGCGTCACGAAGTGTAGTTCTAAATTCCAATTTTGCGCAAGTGTTGTATTTTGGCCATAACTTTTTCATCCGATATGCGATTGAGCTGATTCAAGTTGCAGATTGAAGAAGACTCGAAGATCTACACTTTGAAGATTTAAATATTTTCTAATTCTGAAGTTTGCAAGGTTGAAATTGATGAACAATCCAATATATTTTGAGTAATTACTATAGTCATTTTCAAAAGATAAAATAAAATTAATAAAAATAAAAATAAAAATTGTCAACATGTTTGGTTCCGTGTTTAATGCCATGTTTGGTGCCGTGTTTGGTGCCATGTTTGGTAGAGCAATCGGTGGAGCAATCAGGGGAGAAATTGGTGGAAGCCTTTAGATTTTCCTATAAACACCAAGCCATTTCATTTGTAATTCTCATGCTTTCCTTAGGTTTTTGTAAGGAATTTAAGGATTGCATCTTGTTTGTATTTATTTTCAGTATTTAATTTATGCATTTTTATTTTCAGTAATAGTAGTAGTTCTCTTTTATTTTATTTTTATGTTTAGTAGTTAGATTTCCGCTGGGGAATGGTGAAGTTTTTATTATTTTAATATAGATTAATCTCCCTTAATTATAATTTGAAAATTATAATTCAAATTAAAAGGATTACCGCCTTAATGGCTGATTTTATTTATTTGGCATAAAGTAACACCGCCTATATGACTGGTCATTAGGTGACAGATAATTACTGACTATATGGCTTATTTATTGACAAATAATGTTACCGCTTTTATGGCTGGTTAGACTTAATTAAAATCTGACTTAATGAATATACCACATATATGGTCGGTTGGTAATATCACAGATAAATTCTATATTATAATAAGGGAGATTTCTAAATTAGATATAGTAAAAGTGGATCCCCAACCCCCTGCATTTTATTTTTATTCTGGGGAAGTAATGAAACACAATATCCACACTTAATAATTGATTTTCTTTTTATGGGTAATTCTTTAGTTTTTTTTATTGAGTCTTAAGCTTAATGCTTGTTGTTGTCTGATCACCAATAAGATTGATGTGGTAAACTTAATGGAAAAGAGATTTTCGGTTTCAGCCTTAGATTCAATAGCTCACGATCTTCCTTGAGGATAGATAACCCTTTAATAGATTTCCTTACTGGATAAGAATATACCTGTCGGGTGGGGGTAGCCATAATTGGAACTTGAACTTAATGAATACATGTAATTTGGTTGACATAAACATATGGTTCAATTGGGTTAGACTGGATATTTGTGTCTGACCATCAGAAGAGGCTTTTGCATATCATCGTGTTCTAGGTTAGCAAACTAATTTATTACACATATACAAGAGAATCAATTCATTTTTTTAATAATATTGTGTAGAGTCACAACCCTAGATCTTTGATTCTTTCCTTTTATTTTCTTTAGTATTTTATTTTGAGTCTGTTTTTATTTTAATTAGCAAATCCACATTCAACCAACCAAAAGCAATCAATTCCCTCCTCCCTATAATTAGATATCTGCAAATAAATAGTATCAATAATTAATAGCAGTAGAAATTAAGTCCTCGTGGGATCAATATTTTTATACTACTTGAACGATATGTGCGCTTGCGTTATACGCGAGTGAATGCACCGATCAAGTTTTTGGCACTGTTGCTGGGGACTTATATTTCTTGAGTTATTAATTTTGAAGCTATCTAATTTACTTGTATCTAATTTTCTTTATTTTCATATGTAATTTTTATTTCTTTCTTTTGTTTTCAGGTGGTTGAAAAATGGAACATTATTGGGAGATTGAGAGATCACTCAAGTCTGGGAGCAACAGTCTGATTTTTTGAGGCCTGTTGTCCAGCCCAATAACTATCAGTGGATGTCTGAATCAAGCAATACTACATTTTCTCATCAAAACGAAATGGGGAGATGTGTGATATGTGATGGTAACCACTCGAGCGATCAATGTATATACCGTTCAGAGTGGCAGAATTATTTGAATCACCCAAGATGAAAAGAACCATCACATTTTCCATCTTATCCACCATCCATCTACGATCTTCATAAAAAACCAGAACGATATTCACCAGAGGAAAAAGAGATGATAAGAGAGATGGTGGACATGCTCAAGAAAAGTAATGAAAAGTGGGATGCAATGCTTCAGAGTCAAGAGGCAACTATTTAGAGATTGACTGATCAAATGAGACAAGTAACAGAAAATCAGAGCTACATACCTCAAGGAGTATTTTCAAATGGCACTGATGAAGCCTTCGAGTACCAAGCATTTCATGATGACACTTTAGCAGAGGAATAGGCTGAGCAATATCAACTACCAGAGGTATTAGCTCAAGAGCCCAAACCAGCGAAGTCTCTGTTTGACTTTTATTATTCTGACTCTGATGAGGATGAAGAAGCTGGGCTGTTTGTACCAACTGCATCAACAAGGGAGGATGAAACCTTTATTCCTCAAAATGAAGATCATGGAGCATGTTTTGCAATGATCTTGTTCATATGCATGACTTATTATTTTTGTGCAAACTTGGCAAATTTCCTTCTCGTGATTGTATTCTATTTCCATTAATAGGTCATACAAATACACATTATAAAATATGTGTGAAATTATTATATGGTTAACTTGGTACTTACGATGCACTAAAATTATTCTCGAACAGTAGATCTCTAGTGAAGATACCTATTAAGCACTTTCCAATTATTTTCCTCCCAACTTTAGAATATATTGATTAATTTTATACTGATGTGAATATACTACGACACGAATATCAGCCTTAGAAATTTCAAAGAGGACCAAAACACCTAAAAAAACCAACTAAAAACATGGCAGCTGATCTATTAAGCTGAACCTTCACCACTAGTTTGAAATTATAGGATCAACATCCAATAGAATATTGGCACTATCAGAAAAGGATTTTGTGAAAGACCCTTCAAATTTAAAACTTGCTGCTATGTCACCTTCAACAGAAGCACAATTAATCACTTCAAGGCTTTCTTGAATAATATTTGAAGTTCCATTGCATCCTCTAATTCCTGCCAGTGCAAGGCTACTTCTCTCATTGTAGGTCTCTTTTTTCCATTAAGGTTTAAGCATCTTTTTGTGACTTTAGCAATTGCTATAATCTCATCTTCGCAACCTTCCTTGAGGACATGAGTATCGAGGATTTCAAACAAACGATCTTCTTTCATTGCACATAGAAAGTATGCTGCTAAACTTTTTTCTTCTTCAAATTTTACCGAACGAATTGCTCTTTCTACTGTTAATAGCTCAGCAAGAACTACCCCAAAGCTATAAACATCACTTTTCTCCGTAAATTGACTTGACCAAAAATACTCAGGATCTAAATATCCAAAGGTGCCATGGATTTGAGTAGTCATATGTGGTTGATCAACTGCCAAAGATCTTGAAGCCCCAAAATCTGAAACTTTAGCCCGATATTTATCAGCCAAGATTATGTTTGTAGACTTGATATCTCGATGATAAGTAGATATGGAAGCAGACGAATGCAGATAGGATATAGCACCTGAAACTTCAACAGCAATGCGCAACCGCATTTCCCTAGTAATTGGAAACTCCTCACTTTGATCATGTATGCACAGAAAGAGAGTTCCATTGGGTGAGTCTCCCTATCACCTTGATTGATTCCTTTAAGTGCTGGCTTTCTAGAATTTTGCAACAAAATTCCATGGGAGAGAGAGATGAAGCTCACGTTTTTGTGAGGAAATAGAGAGAAAATGAATGCTGTGAATAGTGTTATGCATGTTACTTCCAAAGTTAACTTAGCTTTATATACAAAGGTTCTGTGTTGGATTTGGTTAGTGTGTTTTATAAGTAAAGCCAAGCCTTACTTGCCGACAAATCAAGTCCATAAATCAAGCCTTAACCACTTCCATCACATGTCCAACAAGTTGATGTAAGTGAAGTGGGTCCCAGTACTACTTTTAAATTCCAAATTTATGTCGGCTTACACGACACACAACTTTGCTCGGGCTTGGGTTCGTTTAATTTCGAACTAAACGAATTTCTCGTTGCTACATAATTAAATCCAATTCAATTAAATAATAATGCCTAGCAAAATTATTACGAAAGTCGCTTACGAATTAATTCCAAATTAATTTGTTTACTTGAATTAAAATCCAATTTTAATTCCGTATGGAAATCTAATTTCAATTAATATATCTGATATATTATTTAATCGATTAATTCTAAATTAATCATGTTATCTCTTCTATTCGAAATTTATCCCAGATAAATTCTTGCAGAAATTAATCCCAGATTTCTAGATATGTTGGTAGTAAATATGGTCATCGGACTATCCGAACACTTGTGTACCGGTACCACGTTCTCTCCGATTTACAAGACATAGTTGGCTTCTAGCAAAACACCGTGCCTACCCAATTCTCCAGAAATATTCTTTTAAGGAATACATTATCTTTATCATGCATAATAGACATAGTATTGCGTATTACGATCCAGTATCAGATGTCACATGCTAGGCCTAGAGCTGGAGTTGTGTCTGTCCCGCCCGAAGCATATGTCGGATCACATACAACTAGTCTCTTTAATCGAAAAGTCATGACCTAGTTATACTTTCCCGATGACTGCAGCACTATAGAGTACTAGTTCTGTATCCTGCGTGATCATCATCTCCATATGACTGAAGTAAGACTTCCATCTTGACATCACATCCAATACTCTACGATTCTCAGTATACCCAGAAGAGGCGTACACAAAACCTGTTAAAGCTCCGGACGACCAAAACCAAATTATATTGATTATCGCAAGTATTAGCGATGCAAGTCTCATGTTAAGACCATATACACCTACCCTGATTCAGATTCCTATAGACACATAGTCATACTACCAATGGGTCTCCAAATGGTCTATCCAGAGCGAAGCTGTTCCTTTATCATCGGTAAAGAGAACCTCCTATTACACTTGCATGAGTATCCAATACCCAAATATATGAGAACTATGCCGTTAAGCTTCCATAACACGCACAAGTGTAATATTATCCTATTTCATATTATTGATATCCAGTCTCGATAATATTATGACTATGGATATTTAATGATTAAATCTTTCATGAATTAATACTGTCTCAAATCTTATTAATCTGGTACTAATTACTACAAAAATTATGGCCATTAGCAATAATTTAGCGTCGAAATTAATATTCGACGCCAAATATCAATATTTTACCGACGAAAATCATATTTGACGCCAAATATTCAACTTTTTTCATCAAAATCACATATCGACGCTAAAAGTACGACTTATAGCGTTGAAAGTATTCAACGCTAAAGTTTTCAACTATTCCAATAATCTTTGGCGTCGACATAAAATTACGACGTTAAATGTTATACTTTTAGCATCAAAAATCATACTAGATGCGAAAAACTTGAAATTTAGCATCGACGAAGTAGGGCGTCGCTAAAGGTTTATGAAGACACCACCAACAATCTTTCAATCTTTAGCGTCTAAATTTAATATCGACATTAAAAATTAGATATTTAGCGTTGAAATAGGAGATTCGACGCTAAAAATCAGACAATTAGCATCAAATTTAATGATTCAACACTAAATATAGATTAAAATACAGAATGCCACCAATCCTTCTCCTCCTCTGCTTTTTCTCTCATTCTCTTCAATTTCATCATCTGAAATCTGAGAAACTCTCCCCTGCAACCTCACAACTCTCCTACAAATTTTCAATAAAATTGTAATCAATTTTCCATAAGGTAAATCTTCTTTCATATTTCTTTATCATTTTCATTTTTATGATTATGTTTATTATATACTTTTTATCAGTGGTTTATGATTCATATATGTAGATTAGTTAATTAATTAACTAAATATAATTTTTATGTCAACTATTTAATTTATCAACTAAATTTTATGTATATGCTTAAAAAATAATTAATGAATTATTAATGTTGATGATTATAATATGATGTTTAATAATTATATTATTATATTTAGGTATTTCGCTAAAATTGGTAGAAAATGGATGAGCTCGCTGGATAGATTGAGTGTTGAAGCAACACATTGATGCAGAAGGTCGTGTTCGGTGTCCATTTACAAATTATTTGAATAGGAAAAGGAAACGGTTAGATGAAGTTCATAATCATTTATACATGCCGGGAATATCACCAACTTACCGTATGTGGATTTATCACGGTGAGCAGTATAATTCTTAGTCATGGTTTATTGATTCCGGTGATGGGAGCAGTAGTTACAATCAACCTGAAAATGATGAGATAACCGATGATTTGAATGACTTACAAGGTCCACAACTTGGTCATAGTGTTAGTGGTGACATGCCAGTGTTAAGTGGAAATGATCAAAATTTATTTAGTGAACTATTTGATGAGGCAAAAAGAAAATTCCATTTAAAGGTGCTGAAATGTTGATCTTGAATTTCGTTGTGAAATTATTACACATTAAAGTGATCAACATAATGACTAATAAAAATATTGATATGATGCTAGAGTTACTGGGGCAATTATTACCAGTTGGAAGTGAATTGCCTAAGTCGTATTACGAGGCAAAGAAAATATTACGTGATCTGGGAATGGGGTATGAATCCATTCATGCTTGTAAGTATGACTGTGTATTATTTCATGTCGAGTATGAATCACTTGAATATTGTCTGATATGTTGTGAAAGTCGGTACAAAGTCCGTGGTATCGGGAAGAAATTGCCTCAAAAGATATTGCAATATTTCCCTTTAACGCCCAGGATGCAGAGGTTTATCATGTCACGACACACAACGACTGACATGATGTGGCATCATGAAAAGAGGATCGGTACGGAGGGCATACTTAGACATTCTGCGGATGGAACCAAGTGGAAGAAATTTGATGACATGTACCCCCGTTTCACTGAGGACCCCGTAATGTCTGGTTAGGTCTTGCCTGTGATGGTTTTGACCTGTTTGGGAATATGTACAACTCTTATAGCATGTGGCCTGTTATTGTTATTCCATATAACTTACCTCAATGGAAATGTATGAAGGATCCGTTCATGTTTATATCATTGATTATCCTGGTCCACGTTCCTCTGGTAATATATGAATATTTACTTAAGCCCATTGATCGATGAGTTACAAACATTATGGAATGTGGGTGTGCATACCTATGATGCAGCTTCCGAGCAGTATTCTCAGATGCATGCCATATTATTATGGACCATTAATGATTTTCTAGCTTATAGTTCATTATCTGGATGGAGCACTAAGGGATACATGCCATGTCTAGTTTGTGCGGGTCAAACACCTTTGCAACGATTACGGAATAAAATAGGATACACAAGGCACATGAGATTTTTTTAGTAAAGTCATCCTTGGCGGAGGAGTAAATTATTTAATGGTCAACATGAACCTCAGAGTATGCCCAGTTCATTGTCTGGATTCGACATACTTTGCCAACATCAACATCTCAAAAACAGCACACCAGGTAAACATCCTAATAATATAGATAAAATTGAAAATGTCAACCTGAATAGTTGAATTGGACAGGAAATATTATTTTCTTTGAGTTAGAATATTGGGGGACTATGAGTTTACGACATAAGTTGGATGTAATGCATATAGAAAAAAACATATGTGAGAGTTTAGTGGGCACACTATTCAATATTCTGGGTAAGACAAAAGACATTGTAAATGCTAGATTGGACCTACAAGATCTTAGAATTCGCAGTGAATTGCATTTACATGTCGCTTTCGAGGTCTTATTAAGCCATCTGCTAGTTATGTGCTAACTCAATCAGAGAGAAAATCATTCTGTGATTGGTTGAAAATGGTTAAATTTCCTGATGATTATACAACGAATATTGGGCGTTGGGTCAGAGATGATACAATAACGGGGTTAAAGAGTCACGATTGTCATGTGCCTCTCAAGATTCTCCTTCCTGTTGGCATTCGACCTTATCTGCCCCCGAATGTATGTGACATCGTACTTGATCTATGTGGCTTCTTTAAATAATTATGTCAGAGGACATTAACCACATCTGTTATTGACGAAATTGAGCGAGGAATCGTGATAATCCTATACAAGCTAGAGCAAATTTTGCCACCCGTTTTTTTTATGTGATGGTACATCTGGCTGTGCATTTACAGGCTGAAGCTAGGAAGAGAGGTCCTGTCCATTACATATGGATGTATCCCATTGAGAAGTATTATACAGTTTTAAATATTACATTCTTAAATTTTTACTATGCATTGAATTTATTATTAATGCAAACTGAAAGTCATATTTGCAGGGCTTTGAGACATTACAAACAATACGTGAAAAACAAGGTGTTCGATGTACATGCAGAATATTGAAACTCATTTTAATCATCGGCCACAAAACTATGATGAAGATGCAAGTAATAAGTAAGATATCATAGTGTTCCGTCAAAATTACAGACCATTTGGAGCAGTAGGTGTCAAATTACTAACATTTGAGGAAGTTTAACGTGCGCATTGGTTTATATTGAGTAATTGCGATGCAGTACAACCGTATTTAACGTAAGTCTTTTTGGTGCATAACTATATTTTTTTGCCATACATTAACCTAACTCATTTTTTGTAGGCAACATATTACAATACTACAATGTGGTGGTGAACATAACGTTGATGGAACACACAAAAAAGAATTTTCTAAATGGTTTGAGACAACTGTAAGGCCTAATATTGTATATTTATTTTTATCCTAACATTAAATATTTCAGTTTGTTATATTAACACATATATTTCTCTCATTGTTAGATAAACAACCAAGTGCAAAATGGTCAATTGGACTTATCATCCTCGTTGGTTTCTTGGCTTATGGACCTTAAAAGTAGGCTTATGAATACAGTGGATGCATTGTGAATGGAGTTAGATTTCATACCGAATAGCGAGATGTTGCTCATGTGACTCAGAATTATGGAATTGTAGTCCAAGGAGAACATAGCTCAGATATTATTGACTTCTACGGAGTGTTGCAATCAGTCATTGAGTTGATATATAGACCCAGATGACATATTGTATTATTTAAATGCAAGTGGTTTGACACAAATGCCAGAAATAGGAGAATTCAAGTTAGTAATCATCTAACATCAATTAATGTTCAACGTTTTTGGTACAAGAATGATCCATACATTTTTTCAGCCCAAGCATAGTCAATGATATATATAGCTGATCCAAAGATAGGAAATAGATGGATGGTGGTAGAAAAGTTACAACATAGGGGCATTTGGGACACGCATGAGAAAGATAGTGTTGAAATATCAGATGATACACAAGAAGTCTCTAACAACTTCGAAGTTCCTGAACAAATATTTCATGTACTAAATGTCACCGTTCCTGAAAATACCACATTAACTCGAGATAATACAGACGTTGAGATAATTCCTCATTCTGAAGTTAGCGTGGAAGTAGCAATTGAAGAAGAATTTGACACTGAAGATGACTTTGAGTCAAGTCACGAATCCTCAAATACCGAAGATAATAGTGACTAATCTAGTTAGTATATGACGTGATGCATGAATAATTTGTACTATTATTATGAATTTGATTGTTTTCACCGTATTACTATCATCATGTATGATTGGTGTTGTTGTTGTCAAGTACATAGGTTGAATGTTAGTTTTTGTTATTATTAAAATAATTTATCATACGCTTTAGCGTCGAAAAACTAAATCGATGGTAAAATAATGACATTTAGCATCGAAATATAATGTCGACGCTAAAATAATGACATTTAGTGTCGAAATATAATATCAACGCTAAAAGTTAACCTTTAGCGTCGATTTAAATATTTGGACGCTAAAGGTAAAACTTTTATTTTCCCACAAAGAATTTCATTAAGTACCGCTATTTTTTTAACGTAGAAATATTCGACGCTAAATGAAAATAATTCAACCCTAAATGTTCATTAAAATCCCTAATTTCGGTTTCCCCTTATTCTTCTTTGTTTCGTGCTTCCCTCATTCTCTCGACCAGAAGTAACTTTAATCTTCAACTATTTACTTTGGGACAAGCAGAAAATCAAGGTAATTTACTTCTTCAATCTTGGCCGAATATGCTTGGTCTTTGGAAGCTTAGTCTTTGTGTGTTTTAGTTGTGTGTTTTGTGTGGTGTGTTTTTTGTAATTTTGATAGAATTGATGAGTTTAAGGAGTGTGATGAAGAAATAGATGAGGGAGATGATGGTATTGATGATGATGATGATGATAATTTCATGGTATTGATGATGATGATAATTTCATGGTTTTGATGATGATATTTATGATGATGATGATGATAATTTGATGATGATGATGATGATGATGATGAGCTTAAAGACAGCAGCATTTGCTGCTGTTCTGGTCTATAACAGCAGTAAAATGTTGTTCTGGACCAGATTATTTCATATTAGCGTGCAATCTTCAGTCTATTTTATATGTATCAACATACAAAATTGAAACTGGAATGGTCATGTGAATGTATTTTTTTCTTGATTTGTTTTTTCTTCCTCCTCTCAAATTAGCATGTCTATGGAAATTGAGTTGCGGTTCGTAATGAGAAAAATTATTATCTCTTTTTTTGTGGTGATCATTTAGTAGTTTTATCAACCTTCCTAATTTTTCCAATTATTATTTATGCTGTTTTCGTTATGGTCTCTTGGTGAAATTAGATACTATTTTCAAGTGACTGAACAAAGCTGGTAATATTAAGAAATTATTTGGGTGATGTGAACCGTGGTTTGTATGGTATGATACCGTTATTATATTTGGGAAGATGTATAGTCTAGTATGATTAAATAATTTATTTTTATTTGGTTTGGTGGTATGATATGATTATTGACTTGAAATTATGAAATGCCAAGTTCAATTTAGCTCAATGACTAGGCCCAGAATGTGTCGTGTGTTCATCAAATAAGCTTGATCAATGTTTTAGACACCAGCATAATCCATCATCTAACTTAATTTTGGTAACCAAAGGCTAGAAGTTTCTGAAATGCATATAATAGGTTAGATCCAAGCCGCCACAAGTGAGTTATTATGATGGAAACTTGAAAATGTGTGTGTTTTTACAGATGGCACCGAGCAATAGCAGACGGACTAATGCGACTCCATCTACATTATTAGGGTTGGTGCTTCGAGCGCCAATTTTATTATGTATTTCTATGTAAATTCTAATGAATAAAATGAACAGATTCTTTTATATAAATTATTCTTTTATATGGTAAAGACGTAACCGACCTTGGAATGATTAGTTATGATAAAGTTGCAAAAGAGTCACAACTAACATTGAGTTGTATCATGACATTGTCATTCTTAGACAGTTCTCGGTCAATGTTTACACTACTTGGTCAGTAAAGTAAACCCATAGAGACGGGTACATGTTGTATATTGGAATCTTAGATTATGATGGTTTCTCAGTGACCCATGAGTCTTAGAGACTCGTATAGACGTGTAGGTGTTTATAGCGGATAAACACTGAACGACTCACCGAAGATTCTTAATGGATGGTACACCAACGTCAATAAGAATCTTCTCGGGTTGAGTGAACATAGTGATTCTTTGACTTGAGATACCACTGTGGATATCTGAGTTATCCTCCACACTTAGATGGCAGTCACGTCACCAATCTATTTAGATCAGACTTCCACCTGTTCGTTGGGTGTGAACTGATGTTCAGGATATCCTGTATGTATCAAGATATGATCCGTCTACTCGGTGTACAGAGTATAGGTATTCGATATGGTATTAGAAATCTGTTAAATCCATGGGCCCGTGGTACACTGTAGAAATTAGTTCTAAGTGTTATTTGAGGGATTGTTAATAGAAATGTCGACGTGATTATATTTATAAAGATTTGACGTTTGTATCTATATCTCTAGATTAATCTGGATACCTGTGACGGAGGGATTATATGTTGGACAATTATGACCCATAACATCATTATTTTTACAGATCATGGTGTTGTTGTACAAATTAACTATGTGACAAAGGAAATTTCTCTTTAATCATTTGTGATTAGATCACCAAGATGTATAAATGATAGAAGGTCCATATGATTACTTCCGGATTGACATGATATGCAACAGTGTCAATCCACGAAGGTTTAATAATTGAATATCCCTAGTCATAGTACTATCGAGATTGGACATCGATAATGTGGAATAGACTAGTATTACACTTGTGCGTGTTGTGGAAGCACAACGACATAGTTCTCATATATTTGGGTATTGGATACTCATGCAAGTGTAATATGAGGTTGTGTTTTTCCGATGGTATGGAAAACTACTTCGCTCTGGATAGACCCATTCGGAATTCTATTGGTAGTATAACTATGTGTCTATGGAAGTCCGAATCAGGGTAGGTGTATTTGGTCTTAACCTGAGACTTGCACCCCTAATACTTGTGACAATCAATATACTTTGGTTTTGGTCGTCCAGGGCTTTAACCGGTTCTGTGTATGCCTCTTCTGGGTATATTGAGAATCGTAGTGTATTGGGTGTGATGTCAAGATGGAAGTATCACTTCAGTTATAGTGGAGATGATGATCACGTAGGATACGAAACTAGTACTCTTAAGTACTGCAGTCATCGGGATAATATGACTAGGTCATAGTTATCCGATTATAGAGACTAATTACCAGAGATCCGATATGTGCTTCGTACGGGGCAGACACTATTCCAGCCCCAGGCCTACATGTGACATCCGATACTGGATCTACATACACGATACTACGTATACTACGCCTGATATAGAGCGCTTATTCCTGTAAGCATATTTCTGGAGAATTGGGTAGGCGTGGCACTTTGTTAGAAGCCAACATTGTCTTGTAAATCGGTAAAAACGTAGTATTAGGTACGTACGTGTTTGGATAGTCCGATAACCGGATTTACTGCCAACATATCCGGGGATCTCATGGGTCGCTTCCCGAAGATTCACCAATGACGTATGACTCGCACTTTATTAATCTGGGATTAATTTGATGAGTGAGAAAATTAGCCTGGGATTAATTACGGAGATATTTTATCTAGGATAAAATATTATTTAAAGAGAGAGAACGATTAATTTGAAATTAATCGATAAATTAATATATTCGATATATTAAACGAAATTGGATTTCGACGCGGAATTAAAATTGAATTTTAATTTGGGCAAATTAATTTAGAATTAATTCGTTAGCAACGTGAATAATAATTTTGCTTGACATAATTATTTAATTAAATTTGATTTAATTATGTCGCAACAGAAAATTCGTTAATTTGGAATTAGTGAACCGAGCCCGAGAGTATTTGTGGCCATACTCGCATTTCGAATTCAAGTGCGGCCCACAAGTCACATCTAGCGTCAAATCATTAGTCACTTTAATTGATATGATGTCTAGTCACTTTGAGTGATTGACAACATGTCACTTTGAGTGATGTGAATAGTTGATGTGGTAGTTGGAAGGCATTAATTATTTTTTTGCCTTGACTTTTTGAATTTGTAAAAGGTGTATTAGATACACAAAAATTCCCAACAACAAAACCAACACACCTCTCTTTCTCTCCCATTGTATTCGGCCATGGTGCCAAATTCTCCTCTCTTAATTTTATTCAATAGTCGAAAATCCTAAGGAAGGAATGGTGATTTTTATGGAAAAATTACCAAGAGCTAGCACTTTAAATAGTCATCCAAGGTGATAGGGAAACTGACTTGTGAGCATGGAATCACCAAAGCTTGGAGCTTGAAGATGAATATGGAGGACAAAGAATAAGCTTGGCCGAAAGCTTCAATCATGGAACACAAAAGTTTTGTTCTTCGACGCATCCAATCCGATCAATGTAAGTATGATTCCGCCATACTTATTTGTGTATTCACATGTTGTTTCTTGCTTTAAAATGATCCTTGGGACCTTATAGAAACCCAACAATGGTATCAGAGCCATTTTAAGCATGAAACTTACTTAGGGTTAAAATTGGGTAAATTGAATTTGAGCATATTTTAGTGAAATTAATTATTTGAGGATGCTTGTAAGTGAATGACTTGGAGTTATTTGTGATCAATTTTGTGAAAATTGGATCGGATCATTTTTCCCCAAAATCATCAGCTTGGCCGAATGGTTAAAGTGCCATAATGTCATGGTTTTTGTGTTTTTGATCATTGGATGAGTTGGAAAACATTGGGTAATGTTGGTTTAAGTTTCAATTGGATTGGAATCGGAATCGAACACAAAAACCCTAGATTGTCGTGACCTAAAGAAGCATGAAATGATATGATTTTTTATTCAAATGTGTTGGACATGTGATGATGATAATGAGCATGATTAATTATGTAAATTGATGAAATTGAAATTTTGGAATTTAATTATGTTGGGCCAAATTTGGAATTGGGCTTGTAAAGTTGTAATTGGGCTTAGTGAGGTTGGTTGTACCAAGTTAGGTTTAGGCTAAATTGGTTGGATCCAATTGGGCCCAAAACCATATCCATAAAGTCCAAATATAACTATTGGGCCTTTAAAGTTTAATTGGGCCTAATGGACCTAAATTAGTTTCTTGGCAAATAAGGGTTATTCCCTAAATGGGCCTTCGTATTTGGGTTTGACCCATATTGACCGAAGCCCATGCCTTAAGAAATTAATTGAAAGCCCATTAGACTTTTTATTAGACGACATTGGATGTTAATCGGGCTTTGAGACCCGTAAGGATTAGATTTGGAATCTAAGTCGTAAAGGTGCATTGAAAAGTGTGAATATTTAATTTGTAATTAAATAATGAATTAGCATTAAATACATATTAAATTGGATTTAATGTTGTAGTTTAATTTAATTCAAGAATTCGTACTTTGAGTACTTATTCGCAAACGAGTTTGACTCGCGCAGAATCAAATCGTTGTTTGAACATTGGATGGTCATTAATATTTAGATTATTAATTGGAAAAGATTGATTGATAACATGCTTTTGTGAATACATGGATGCGATGCATGAATAATGTATATCAGATGGATATTAGATGGGTGGGCCAATTTTCGAAATTGTTGTAATAGATTTAGAACTTATTAAATTAGACCTGCATGTCCAGCCTATTACCTCATTACTCTTTGTATTTGTCTTCTCACATATTCCCCTCAATGTAAATGAGGTATCTTTAGAAGTGTTATGTAATCGGGTAGAAGTAATACTTGTGCTAGCGGGATAGAGGAAATGGATAGATTTGTTCTAGGAACAATGTGTTTAAGTATCCATCTGCATATCATTATTATATTTATTTACGGGCCTTATTATGTGTTTAGAATGCATGTTTAAGGGTGTATGATGATGAGACCTTAACAAAGATAATTAATTGGTTGCCAATTACGCGAAAAACCCTCAAAACATATTAAGCGTTTTTCCTTCCATTGAGTGATTCTGACTCAAGATCCAAGATTGGCACTGGTTTGTTGGCCAAAGTCAAGACCTTTGTCCGTCGCGGATCTGTTTGAATCATGAAGGCTTTGTTCCATATTGGTGTCTTGTCCAAGTTGTGATTTGTTGGCCAAAGTCAAGATCACTTCTTATCCATCGACATTGATTATGAAGCTTTCCAAGGTCAATGGGTTCCGCTTAACTGGGATTATTAAGTTTGTTGTGCCAAAGCCAAAGCTTAATTGATTCAGAGGAAAAAAGGTTAGGGAATATATTAGATATATTGGCATATATAAGATATATGTTTCAGACTTGGATGTCCACCTACTGGATTTAGGAATTGGATGAGATCCCATTGATCTTAGAGATCTACCTAGTTAAGTATCATACAATTTGTTGGCCAAAGTCAAGATTGTGTGTTATTTAACGGGATCCTAGCCCACTAGGAAACAAGGTTTCTCGAGTACTCAGCAGAGGGTTAGAGGCTCGCCGAAAAATAATGGGAGGCAAGTATTAGATTTGCAATTTCGTCTAGATACTTGTCATACGCGCACATTTCATTTTTCGTCAATAATTAATATATTAGTTGGGCTAATATTTAATGTTGTTTTAATTAACTGTTGGACTGTATTCTAACTATTTCAATTAATAGTTGATTTTATAATTGGATTATAGTAATCAATATAATTGAATTTAACTAATTAAAAGTATGGTTGATTATATAGTTGGACTATACTAATCATTATATACAAATGTACCTGAAATCGTTGATTAAATAGTTGAACTATTAGAATCAACATAAACTGAAAGATTAACGTTTAGAACATAATCCTGGGTGAAAATGTGTTTAAGCGGCTATAATTTTCAGATTGGGAATAAAATCATATGATAGTCCTAAGTACCAAGAAGTTATTTTATTTGATAAAATGACATCGCAGGCCTAAACCAGGAGTTAAGCAAATAGTAGAGCATGATCTTTGGAAGATTCATGTGATGATAACTTTAGTGCTTAATCCTCTATGCTTGCCATAATGACTCCTTCATTTCGTCATCATAACTAAGGATTAGATCTTTAAACCATGATCTAGAAATTGAAGGATCTTCATAGGTCTATACTTAGATCTTAAAAGCATTAATTGCAATAGAAAAATCTTGGAGAGTTAATGGCTATGCTCAAGGAGCCAAAGCCAAAGTTTACAAAAAAGGCAAGAAGCGCAAGGCACATTTTACTTCATAGGTCGAAGGCTTCTGAGTTGTGGAAAAGGGCAAAGGAAAAATCATTACAGTCTTCTAAGAAGACAAAGGACATATCCCAAGATGTCTGCTAAAAATGTGGCAAACAGGGTTACTGGAAGCATAACTGCCGTATGGACAAGGAAGAAATGAAGGAATAGAAGACATGGCAAGGCTCTGACTTCAAGGATGTTTGTTATAATATGTTCACTAATAGTATTAAAATTGGATTTTAGATACTAAATGTGGTACATAAATATATGTACTGATTTGCAGCATCTGTTGATAAGCAGGATACTGACTTCAGATGAGATCGCTCTGCGAGTCGGAAACAGGACGGTAGTCGCTGTTTTAACCGTAGATACCTAAGTGAGGAAACCGTTACAATGTAAATAGTTTGACTAGAAACATTATCTCTATATCGAGTATAACTCGTTGCGAGTATACCTTTATATTCTAGAACACTAAAATGTTTTATTTTATAAAAATGATGTTGAGATAAACACATTAGATGTGAATAACAATATTTATATTTTGAATATAAATAAATCTCAAACGTATAACATGACAAACAAGTAGCTCAAACTGATTTGATCAGATGAGACTTATTTGTGGCAGTGTTGTTTGAGACACATTAAACAAGACTCTTATATCCACACTTTTGAAGAGTGGATACTAGGACGGATTTGATTTTATTCAAATGATGTCTACGAATCTAGTTTATTGGGCAAAGTGCCTAAAACACCTTTACTTGGTAAAAGTGTAAGTGCCACCGATCTGTTAGCCCTCGTTCATAGTGACGTAAGTGGGCCCATATCTAGCTAGGCTAGAGGTGGATAATGAATGTTTCGTGACCTTACAGATGTGGCATTGCGTTATGGTTATGTGTTTCTTATGAAACACAAATCGGAAAATTTTAGAGTTTCAACATGAAGTAGACAAACAGATCAGCTAAAGTATTATACCGTCACGGTAAGACCAAGATGGAAAATACTTAAGCAATAAGTTTCTTAAATTACTTGAAAGAGTATAGTATTCTTTCAATGAGGACTCTTCCTGAAACACGTCAATTTGACGGTGTGTCCGAACGGAGAAATCAAATTTTGTTAGACATGATATTGTTAATCATGAGTCGCTCTGAGCTACCATTTTCCTTCAAAGGGATAAACATTAAACAGTGCAATACTTATTTTGAATAAGGTTCCATGAAAATCTGTTAGATAAACTTCATATTAGATACGAACAAGAAAGAAACCGGGTTTTCTCATTCCTGAAGATTTAGGTATGCTAGGCATATGTTTGGATGATACCAAACTAGAACCCAAATTGGATAAGTGCCTAATTGTAGGTTATCTTAAGGTAACCAAAGTATAGTACTTATACATCTCACAAGAGAACAATTTAATTGTTGCTCGCCATGCGATTTTTCTAAGAGGAATACCGATATGCAGTGGTAAGTGGGAGGATAGTAAAACTTGATGAAAATCGGAGTAATACGGTTCAAGGCACCGAGTCTTTAATAGAACACAAACAAGAACCACGTTAGTCAGAGAAAGTCAGTAAACAACCTGAGAAGTATGGGTTTCTGATCTCACCATATAAAGATGTCAATCTTATTGAGGAAGTCAAACTGACTATGTATAAGGAAGTGATACAATGTATCGACTCCTTATTATAGCAAAGTGTCATGATGTCTGAAATGGATTCCATGTATACCAACTATGTTTGGATACTAGTTGTTGTACCGCAAGGCATTGTGCCTATTCGTACTATATGAGTCTTCAAGGAAGACATACATGGATGGAAACATACCAACGTACAAAGCTAGGCTTGTAGCAAAAAGGTATCGTTATCAACATTGTGTCGATTATGACGAAACCTTTTGTATGTTGCCACGGTAAATCCATTTGGATAATGCTTGCTGATGCTGCATGTTTCATTCATGAAATATGACAGCAGAACGTCAAAATCGCTTTCCTTAAATGGAAAGCTTTTGAAGGACGTTTACGATATCCTAACGATTTTGTCATACCAATAACTAGCAAACAAGGTTTACAGGTTATTCGATCCATAGAGGGATTGAAGCAAGCATTGGGTTCTTGGAACTATCATTTTGATGTAATCATAATGGTGTATGATTTGATTCAAAATGAAAATGATTCTTGTGTATATAAGGAGGTTAGTGGGACGCACTGACAGTAAATGTCCTAATAATGATGATATGTCATTTCTTGGAAATGATATTCTCATATTACAATCGGTGAAAGCTTGGCTTTCATGAAAAATTCTCCATAGAATTATTGGGAGAGACAACCTTTATTCTAGGAATAAGGATCTATTGGGATAGATCTAAAAGTTGTTGACACTCTCCGAGAACTCGTACATTGAAAAATATACGTAACCTGGTGTCTCATATGGTTTGAGCATATGGAGTTACAATCAGACCAATCCAAGTGATGGTCATTGGATTGATGTTAAGAACATCATTAAATATCTTAAATGAATTAAGGATGCCTTCTTAAACTATGGAGAATGAGAACTTAAAGTGACTGGGTTCACTGCTGTAAGTTTCCAAACTGATAATAACGATTGTAAGTCATAATAAAGGTAGTATAAAGTTTGAATAACGGAACAGTGAGCTGGAAATCTTCCATGCAAGATACTGTTACCGTATAAACAATAAAAGCGGTATATTGCTGCGATTGTCGCAATAATAGTAGCATCTTGGATATAAATAAATCTAATTAGATTAGAAATAGTTCTGTTAGCAACTGAGCTAGGCTACAGAACATGCTAAAAAATTAACGGTCTCATCAATGATCCATATATATACTTTAAACTATTTTCATCTGATTCGTCAGATCATACATCATGGCGATGTGATGATCGAATAAATCGCATCAGATGATAACCTTTTAAATCCGCAGAAGAAAGTTGTTTCTCAGCAGAAGTTTGAGTGACCCGTACATAGTTCAAGTGTAAGGCACCTGAGTGATTGGCTATAGGCCAAGTGGGAGATTGTTGGACAATTATGTCCCATAGCATCACTATTTGTACAGATCATGGTGTTGTTGTATAAATTAACTATGTGACAAAGGAAATTTCTCTTTTATCATTTGGGATTAGATCACCAAGATGTATAAATGATAGAATGTCCATATGATTAGTTCCGGATTGAGATGATATGAGACAGTATCAATCCACGAAGTTTTAATCGAGATTGGACATCGATAATGTGGAATAGACTAGTATTACACTTGTGCGTGTTGTGAGAGCGCAACGACATAGTTCTCATATATTTGGGTATTGGATACTCATGCAAGTGTAATAGGAGGTTGTGTTTTACCGATGGTACGGAAAACAGATTCGCTCTGGATGGACCCCTTCAGAATTCCATTGGTAGTATAACTATGTGTCTATGGATGTCCGAATCAGGGTAGGTGTATTTGGTCTTAACCTGAGACTTGCACTGCTAATACTTGCGACAATCAATATACTTTGGTTTTGGTCATCCAGGGATTTAACTGATTCTGTGTACGTCTCTTCTGGGTATATTGAGAATTGTAGTGTATTGGGTGTGATGTCAAGATAGAAGTATCACTTCAGTTATAGTGGAGATGATCACGTAGGAAACATAACTAGTACTCTTAAGTACTTCAGTCATCGGGATAATATGACTAGGTCATAGTTATCCGATTATAGAGACTAGTTACTAGAGATTCGATATGTGCTTCGTACGGGACATACACTATTCCAGCCCCAAGCCTAGCATGTGACTTCCGATACTGGATTTACATACACGATACTATATATACTACACCTGATATAGATCGCTTATTCCTGTAAGCATATTTCTGGAGAATTGGGTAGGCATGACGCTTTGCTAGAATCCAACCTTGTCTTATATATCGGTAAAAACGTAGTACTAGGTACATACATATTCGGATAGTCCGATAACTGGATTTACTGCCAACATATCCGGGTATCTCATGGGTCGCTTCCCGAAGATTCACCGATGACGTATGACTCGCACTTTGATTAGTGGTAATTATATCACTATTTCCCGCTCATTTAACCTAATATTTTGTATAATTTCTCGTGTTTTATGAACGTTTTGATGTATTTTTGCATATTTTGCAGATAAAAATAATATTGGGACTTAATGGAATCAACTCGGAGCTAAAACGATGAAATCCAGAGGAAAAATAGTCAAAAACGAAATTTCACTATACGCGTCACGAAGTGTAGTCAAAATTTCCAATTTTTTACAATTTTCGTATTTTGGCCATAACTTTTTCGTTCGACGTCCGATTGAGCTAATTTAAGTTGCATATTAAAGAAGCGTCGAAGCTCTACAACTTTGAAAGTCAAAATAATATCGAATTATGAATTTTTCATGGCCGAAATTGATGAACAATATAGTATATTTTGTGTATCTACTATAGTCATTTACAAAATGTAAAATAAAATTAATAAAATAAAAAAGTAAAAATTGTCAAACTTCCAACAAACATGCCATGTTTGGTGCAATGTTTGATGCCATGTCTTGTGGCATGTTTGGTGGAGTGTTTGGTGGAGCAATTTTTGGAGCAATTGGTGGAGAAATTAGTGGAAGCCTTTAGGTTTTTCTATAAATACCAAGCCATTTCATTTGTAATTCTCATGCTTTCCTTAGGTTTTTGTAAGGAATTTAAGGATTGCATCTTGTTTGTATTTATTTTAAGTAAATAATTTATGTATTTTTATTTTCAGTAATAGCAGTAGTTCTCTTCTTCTTCTCATTTCTTTTTATGTTTAGTAGTTAAATTTCCGCTGGGGGAAGGGTGAAGCTTTTAATATTTTAATTTAGATTAATCTCCCTTTATTATAATATAAAATTTATTATTCACTAAAAGGAATTACCACCTTAGTGGCTGGTTTTATTTATTTGGCATAATGTGGCACCGCCTATATGGCTGGTCTTTAGGTGACAGATAATTACCGCCTATATGGCTGGCTTATGAACAAATAATAATATCGCCTTTATGGATGGTTGGACTTCATTTAAATCTAACTTAATAAGGAATACCGCCTACATGGCTGGTTGGCTATCACCGTAAAATTCTATATTATAGTGAGAGAGATTTCTAAATTATAAATAGTAAAAGTGGATCCCCTAACCCCAGCATTTTATTTTTATTCTAGGGAAGTGATAAAACACAATATCCAAACTTAATAATTGATTTTCCTTTTTATGGGTAATTCTTTAGGTTGTTTATTAAGTCTTAGTCTTAATGCTTCATGTTACCTGATCACCAATAGGATCGATGTGGTAAATCTAAAATGAACTAGACATATGGATATTAGATTTCAGCCTTAGACTTAATAGCTCACGATCTTCCTTGAGGATAGATAACCCTTTAATAGATTTCCTTACAGGATAGGAATATACATGTCGGGCGTGGGTAGCCATAATTGGAACTTAAACTTAATGAATCAAGGGTAATGTGGTTGACGTAGGAATATGGTTCAATTGGCTTATACTGGGTATTTGCGTCTGACCATCGGAAGAGGCTTTTGCTTATTTTTGTGTTCCAGGTTAGCAAACTGAATTAGTACACATGAATAAGAGAATCAATTCATCTTTTTAACAATATTTTGTGGAGTCACGACCCTAGATCTTTGAGTCTTTTCTTTTATTTTCCTTAGTATTTTTTTTGAGTCTTTTGTTTATTTTATTTATTTTAATTAAACAAATCCACATTCAACCAACCAAAAGCAATCAATTCCCTTCTCCCTATATAATTAGATACTTGTAAATAAATAGATTCAATAATTTATAACAACAGTAAGAATTAAGTCCTCGTGGGATCGATATTTTTATACTACTTGAACGATACATGCGCTTGCATTATACGCTTGTGATTACGCCGGTCAAGTTTTTGGCGTCGTTGCTTGGGACTTATATTTCTTGAGTTATTAATTTTGAAGCTATCTAATTTACTTGTATCTAATTTTCTTTATTTTTATTTGTAATTTTTATTTCTTTCTTTATTTTTCAAGTGGTTGAAATGGAACAATACTGGGAAATTGAGAGATTACGAGCTTTACAAGAAGATACACCCCAATTTTGGGATCAACAGTCCAGTTTTCTGAGGCCTATTGAACAACCCAACAACTATCATTGGATGTCAGAACCAAGTAATTATACATTTTCTCATCAGAACGCAATGTGAAAATGTGACATATGTAATGGTAACCATCCGAGCAGTCATTGAGAGTACAACTACCATCCAGGGTGGCAGAGCTATCAAAATCCTTCATGGCATGAAGAACCATCACATTTCACAGCATCACATTTTCTATCTTATCCACCATCCACATACGATCTTCATCAACAACCAGAACCATCAGAGTAAGATCAATTGATTCACATGTTCAAAGAACTGTCAGCTCAAATTGATGCACAAGTTCAGAGTCAAATAGAATCCATACAGAGAATGACAGATCAAATAAGACAATTAATATAAAACCAGAACTACATACCTCAAGAACCATTTTCAGATGACACTAATGAAGCCTTCGAGTACCAATCAGATCACTATGAAGCCCTAACAGAGGAGGAGGCTGAGAAGTATCAACAACCAGAGGTATTAGTGCAGGAGTCCAAACCAGCAAAGTCTCTATTTGATTTTTATTATTCAGATTCTGACTCTGACGATGAAGTTGAGCTGTTCGTACCAACAAAAATTGAGGATGGAATTATGTGTCCTCTAAACGAAGATTTAGGAGCGTGCATTGCAATGATGTTTGAGGAAGAATTGCCAACCACAGAGGATAAAAGCTTACAGATAGACACAACTTTACATCCTTCGGTTGAAGATCTTGGAAATTGCATTGCACAAATGTTTGAAGAAGATCTACCTGAGCCAATCATTTCATTCAGATCAGAGGATGAAGACCTAATATCAGACATATTTATACATCCTCAGGTGGAGCAAGAACCAGCACAAATAGAGGAGCAAATGTCAGAACTTATTGAAGATCCAGTGCATTCATGGCAAACATCGATGTCTTGGGGAGTACAAATCAAAGACATCACCCAAAAACTTGATATAATGGAACTCCTATTCCTAGTCAAGCACCATACGAGACCTTCTAATTTTCTTTCTTTATTTTCAGGAACTGCTGGATCAACAAAGTTTAAGAAGGTGGCACAAGTACCGACTTTCACAAAATTCTTTTTGCCACCTCACCGTTGGAAGAGACCCTTCAAAAGCAACGATCATGGGATTGTCTTTAATCGGACATCCAAAACGACGCTGAAACATCATTGATAGATAGATTTCAGTCACGTCTGGCTGAAGACGAAAAATTTAGCGCTAGCAGGGAGGTAACCCATGTAATTTGTTGTAATTTATGTTTTCATATTTTGTGTATACATGTTGTAGAATTTTTTAATTTTGTGTGTTGGTTTTTCAGGAGAAGTACAAATGGAGCATTTTAAGATAGAAGGAATGGTGTTTGGCAATCACAAAAAGAAAAGCTAAATCATTAGAGATGGCTGAGTAGGGAATTAATTCTTGAGACGCATCCTAATGAATTTATACCAAACGAGTGGAGTGTTGAGTACACAATTCTGTTGCCTTAATAATTGCTTTGATTTGCTTTTCTTTTGTACTTTTCTTTTATTTTCACCGACAAGATCTAAACCTTTTGACTTTTCACGATTTATTTTAATGTTCATCTAATAATTGTCATTTGGAAGATACTAATGCAATTATTACTCACCCATTTTCAGGTTCTATAAATTCAGCTCGACATTTCTCTCTTCGACACATCCAGATATACATCCAAATAAGAGAGAGAAAATGGAAACAACTTTACAGCAGCGAATCAAGCAAATTTGTGTTTTTTTGTGGATCCAATTCTGGTAATAAACCAGAATTCATTGAGGCTGCAAAGGAATTGGGGAGAGTCATAGCAGAACGAAATATGCACCTAGTATATGGCAGTGGCAATCTTGGATTGATGGGAAACATTTCAAAAGCTGTTCAGGATGGTGGCGGTCATGTTTTGGGAATCATTCCAAAACCTTTAGCGGACGAACACTTAATCGGATAAACAAATGGAGATGAACGCATTGTATCTGGCATGTCTGAACAAATCCAAGAAATGATCAATACTGCGGATGCATTTATTGCGTTACCAGGTTGGCTTGGAACGTTTGAAGAAATGTTCACAATAGCATCATGGGTGCACTTAAACATTCATCGGAAGCCCATTGGGTAACTTAACATTGAGCATTTCTTCGATTTTATGTTTGTATTTCTTGCGGAAGCCAAAAGACATGAATTCGTCACCAAATCCGTAGAAGATATTTTCCTGACTGCGACAAAGACCGATGAATTAATTGATCAAATCATAGAATTTGAACCAAAAATTGACCTCATTCTCTCTAAGTTGGACTGGTTAGACAGCGATCGTGGTAAGAAGCGTAAATTAGACATAGATCTTAATCGGTAATTTTTATAGATTTCCAGCTAACCAGGTACGGTTTCCTAAACTCTTCTTCTACTATTTAAGACATTGGGGACAATATCTCATTTAGGTTTGGGGAAGGGAATTAGTTAATTAGTTATTTTATTTTTATTTTGACTAATAAAAGGTGAAATTGGTGTATAAGATAGCCGATTAAGGAATTTCCACTCTTGAGACGTATCTCAAACCCATTTTTGAAACAAGTTAATTTTTGACTATTTCATTTTAAATTATTTAATTTGTAAATTCTTCTCAAAATTGTCTAAAATGAATCTTCATATACTCAGTTGGCAGGTATTATCAATATGCATAGTAACATACAGATATGAGTTGTAATTGAAAAGTTTGTAATATTCAGTGCTCTAGTTTAATTGGAGGAAGCATCTATAAATGGCAATGGAGTAAAAAAAATAGAAAAAAATGAGAAAAAATGAAAAAAAAAACATCTGAGATCCGAGTTATTAAGTCCATAGGGGTGTTTTAACACCTAGTGCCCTAAAGCCAACTAGTTTGGGAGTCACTGACCCAAAGCTTGCTACATGGATCGAAGATGTTGCAAAAATATATATATTTGAAGTCTGAGTAATTAAGTCCGTAGGGCTGTCTTAACACCTAGTGCCCTAAATCCAACTGGTTTGGGAGTCACTGGCCTAAAGCTCGCTACATAGACGGAAGATATTGTATATAAATAAAAAATTTATCAAAAAAAGAAAGAAAAAATCAGAAAAAATCATTCCATTGCTACAAAAAGGTGTGAAATCTGATAGAATTTTAGGGCAAAAATATTACTCTCTTATCAACTGCACTTGTGATTGTTGTGGGCAAAAATGAGTTGATTAATATTTTGTTGGCTGTGTATATGGAGAATGGTAAATATAATCGGAGAATTTACTTATTTGGTAGTTTAAAAAGAAAGAAAACAACTACTAACTTGGAGTAGAAGTTTCACCTAATTAACTTCTTTATTTATTTTCTCTTGTCTTTTTGCTTTTGTGTACATTAGTTTTACTATTTTTTTCTTTTATCAAATGTTTGTGGGTATCGTTGCTGTAAGCCCTCACGAGACTACAACTCGTCCACTAGGGACACCTAGGGGTTTAAAGGCTTGTTGCATACGCTAAATGCAACTGTGATCCTACGAAAGTGGCTTAATTAATTTTATTTTTATGTTATTTTATTTTCTGTTTTGCTCGAGGACTAGCAAAATGTTAGGTTTGGGGGTGTGATGAGTGACAATTATTTCACTATTTCCCACTCATTTAACCTAATATTTTGTATAATTTCTCGAGTTTTATGAACGTTTTGATGTGTTTTTGTATATTTTGCAGATACAAAATAATATTGAGACTTAATAGAATCAACTCGGAGCTAAAACGATGAAATCCAGAGGAAAAATAGTCAAAAACGAAATTTTACAATACGCGTCACGAAGTGTAGTCAAAATTTCTAGTTTTGCGCAATTTTCGTATTTTGGCCATAACTTTTTCGTTTGATGTCCGATTGAGCTGATTCAAGTTGCAGATTAAAGAAGACTCGAAGTTCTAAAACTTCTAAAGTCAAAATAATTTCGAATTCTTAATTTTTCATGGCCGAAATTGATGAACAATATAGTATATTTTGTGTATCTACTATAGTCATTTACAAAATGTAAAATAAAATTAATAAAATAAAAAAGTAAAAATTGTCAAACTTCCACCAAACATGCTTGCATGTTTGGTACCATGTTTGATGCCATGTTTGGTGTCATGTTTGGTGCCATGTTTGATGCCATGTCTTGTGGCATGTTTGGTGGAGTGTTTGGTGGAGCAATTTGTGGAGCAATTGGTGGAGAAATTGGTGGAAGCCTTTAGGTTTTTCTATAAATACTAAGCCATTTCATTTGTAATTCTCATGCTTTCCTTAGGTTTTTGTAAGGAATTTAAGGATTGCATCTTGTTTGTATTTATTTTAAGTATTTAATTTATGCATTTTTATTTTCAGTAATAGTAGTAGTTCTCTTCTTATTCTCCTTTCTTTTTATGTTTAGTAGTTAAATTTCCACTGGGGGAAGGGTGACGCTTTTAAAATTTTAATTTAGATTAATCTCCCTTAATTATAATATAAAATTTATTATTCACTAAAAGGAATTACCGCCTTAATGGCTGGTCTTTAGTTGACAGATAATTACCGCCTATATGGCTGGTTTATGAACAAATAATATTACCGCCTTTATGGCTGGTTGGACTTCATTTAAATGTTACTTAATAAGGAATACCGCATACATGGCTGGTTGGCTATCACCGTTAAATTCTATATTATAGTGAGGGAGATTTCTAAATTTTAAATAGGAAAAGTGGATCCCCTAACCCCAACATTTTATTTTTATTCTAGGGAAGTGATAAAACACAATATCCACACTTAATAATTGATTTTTCTTTTTATAGGTAATTCTTTAGGTTGTTTATTAAGTCTTAGTCTTAATGCTTTTTTTTGCCTGATCACCAATAGGATCGATGTGGTAAATCTAAAATGAACTAGACATGGGGATTTTAGGTTTCAGCCTTAGACTTAATAGCTCACGATCTTCCTTGAGGATAGATAACCCTTTAATAGATTTCCTTACAGGATAGGAATATACCTGTCGGACGTGGGTAGCCATAATTGGAACTTAAACTTAATAAATCCAGGGTAATGTGGTTGACGTAGGAATATGGTTCAATTGGGTTATACTGGGTATTTGTGTCTGACAATCGGAAGAGGTTTTTGCATATTTTTCGTGTTCCAGGTTAGCAAACTGAATTAGTACACATAAATAAGAGACCAATTCATCTTTTTAACAATATTGTGTGGAGTCACGACCCTAGATCTTTGAGTCTTTTATTTTATTTTCCTTAGTATTTTCTTTTAAGTCTTTTGTTTATTTTATTTATTTTAATTAAGCAAATCCACATTCAACAAACCAAAAGCAATCAATTCTCTTCTCCCTATATAATTAGATACCTGTAAATAAATAGATTTAATAATTAATAACAACAGTAGGAATTAAGTCCTCATGGGATCGATATTTTTATACTACTTGAATGATACGTGCGCTTGCGTTATACCCGTGTGATTACGCCGGTCACACTTTATTAATCTGGGATTAATTTGATGAGAGAGAAAATTAGTCTTGGATTAATTACAGAGATATTTTATCTAGGATAAAATATTATTTAAAGAGAGAGAACGATTAATTTGGAATTAATCGATAAAATTAATATATTCGATATATTAAATGAAATTGGATCTCGACGTAGAATTAAAATCGGATTTTAATTCGGGCAAACGAGTTAATTTAGAATTAATTCGTTAGCGACATGAATAGTAATTATGCTTGGCATAATTATTTAATTAAATTTGATTTAATTACGTCGCAACGGAAAATTCATTAATTTGGAATTAGCAAATCCGAGCCCGGGAGTGTTTGCGGCCGCACTCGCATTTCGAATTCAAGTGCGGCCCACAAGTCACATCTAGCGTCAAATCATTCGTCACTTTAATTGATGTGATGTCTAGTCACTTTGAGTGATTGACAACATGTTACTTTGAGTGATGTGAATAGTTGATGTGGTAGTTGGAAGGCATTAATTATTTTTTTGCCTTGACTTTTTGAATTTGTAAAAGGTGTATTAGATACACAAAAATTCCCAACAACCAAACCAACACACCTTTCTTTCTCTCCCATTGTATTCGGCCATGGTGCCGAATTCTTCTCTCTCAATTTTCTTCAATAGCCGAAAATCCTAAGGAAGGAAATGGTGATTTTTCTAGCAAAAATTACCAAGAGCTAGCACTTTAAAGAGTCATCCAAGGTGATAGGGAAACTCACTTGTGAGCATGGAATCACCATTGTTAAAGTTTGGAGCTTGAAGATGAACATGGAGGACAAAGAACAAGGTTGGCCGAGAGCTTCAATCATGGAGCACAAAAGTTTTGTTCTTCGATGCATCTAATCCGATCAATGTAAGTATGATTCCGCCATACATCTTTGTGTATTCATGTGTTGTTTCTTGCTTTAAAATGATCATTGGGACCTTAGCGAAACCCAACATTATACGTATGCAGTGACCTCGATCTGTATGATTCAGTGAGTTTATCTGTGTTCGTCATAATTTATGGGTGGGTGAATTATGGACACGTAATTTGATTGCTTGATCGATATGCCTGAATTTAGAGAGTTTCACTAATGAAATTTACTCGTAGAGCACTATGGCAATTGATATGAATAATATGGTTATTTATAACTCGTTTAATGGTTAAACAAAAAATACATGCAATCAAGACCTATCAGTCATTTCCAATATTGATGTGTATTTTATTTAATATTTGATTTTATTAAATACACATTAATAAAATATCAAATTGTGAAATTTGACTTATATCATTAATATATGTATTTGAGGTATTTGTTGTAAATATATACATATATTCAAGATATTTAAATTTATTAATTAATTATTTAATTATTAAATAATGAAAGTAATTTATAAAATAAATATCTTAAGTAATGATTTAAACTTTACGAAAATTGGAAATGGCATGATTTGGTTGGAACATATTTTTGTCACTTTATTAAAGTTAAAGTGTTAATTTATTAAAGCAAAATGTGTGCCAATTAAAATCAAACAAAAATAAAATAATTGTTGCTTTATTTTTCTTGAAAAATTCGGCCATTACAACTTTTGTATATCAAAATTGTTTTGGTTTAATTTTTCACTTAGACAACTTCAACAAAAATTATAAAAGAAAGAATTGAGAGCAAAAAGGAAAAGAAAAAGAAATCAAAGCAAATCTTGGTTTTTGTAAGTAATTTCACTTCTTCTTCTTCATGAAAATTGCTTTAATATTTCTTAGCTTCAATTGTGATGTTAAGATCATGTCTCTACTCTTTTAGTTTGTAATTAAATTTGTTGGATGCTTGTTGGATGTGTTTAAGCATGTATAATTAGTTTATTTACTTATTAATGTAATTAAGTTTAATAAATTAATTAGAAAATTAAAGTTGCTATTATAGAGTTAATTAGCCATTCATAATTAGCCTAGAATTGTTCTTGATTAATTTCATGATGGTGAGAATTAATTGGTGTAGTAATTTGAAGATTAAAGTATTGAAATTTATTAATTTAGTGTAAATTGCCCAATTTGAGTGATTTGTGAAATTAGGGTTCTTAACCCACTCAAATTTTGGGGCTTTTCATATATAAGATTTTATTTGATATATATTTGAAGCATGTGAAATTTGGGATTAATTGGATTTGATTTGGATGTGTTTTGAACGAATTGGGCCAAATTACAATTAATTAAAATTCCGGGCTGTTTTGTAAATTCCAGAAAAATATGGACAGTGGCGTAAATATGGAAAATATTTATGGTTTTGTTGCAAACTTTTAAAAATTATTTTGGTATTAATTTGGAATTAATTAAATATGTAATTGACATATTTAAAACTAAAATAATTAATTTGTAAAAGTTTGGGTAATTTTATAATTAAAAGAAATCTGATTTCTTAGGTTATATTTCATAATTTAAGTATTGGTTAATTAAATAAATAAGTTTATTTAATTGTTCCAAGAAAAAGTTTTGAAATCGGAGAAATCGTTTTTCCGCGTTCCGCTGCGCTAACCTTGTAATTCCCAATAAAACCCCAACATACATCAGTAAGGACAACTGGCCCTGATGGAGTCTCTGCTAGCACAGGTGAGTCCAGTACAGTGAAGGGTCGAGGACGCACCTGTAGCCTGAGGTTGGCTAAGCACGTTAAGGCTCACAACCGTATCCGGATTGAGATATCAGATGATGGACAAAGTCAAGTCAGACAATATAATTCAGCATTTACTACGACCATATAAGCTATAGCTCGGTTTGAAGCTGCCCAAAACTACCATTTCTTGGAGAAAGATACCATGGGAGATGAAAATAAACCAGCTATTCTCTTCACTACTTGTGAGTTTCCATATGGTATTAATTTTTCGATATTGTTTGTTAGTTAAAATTTTTATTTTATACTTATTTTTACTCGGTTGTTATTCTTGTAGGAGTGGTTCGACTTCGATCTGACCAAAGTGAATGTCCAACATTATATTGACTACCACATGGGGAAAAGTTATAAGGATTATAGGACAAAAGTCATGAAACCAATATTCGACGAACATGGACCTTCAGATGCTCCACAACATAAGCTTGATTTTATAGAGGAGCAAGACTGAACATTCTTATTGTAACGACCCCAGTAGTTCAACTCATTTGGGACGTTCAATTTTATTTATTTTCTCTCACAATTGCGAACTTACTAACTAGATATCATATTAATTAGAATTGATAAGTATTTATTTAGTCAAAAACTTAAGGTTAGAGTTTATATTATTTCTTTTTGGGCTTATTACTAAAGAGTTGAGAGAAATAGATTTTGGGCCTAGTATTTAACCCAAGCCCATTTTTTAGAACTTTCACCTCCTTTCTAGTAATTACTTGAATTAAAAAAGGAAAATAAAACATAATTTTTTTTTATTATTCTTTTTGGTGGGGGAAAACGTGAGGCGATGGGGGGGGGGGGTAAAGAATTGAAGGTTTCCAAAATTTCTTCTTTTTTTTTTTCTTGCCATCATTAGAATTAAACTTGTTCCACCACTATTTAGCTTTCAAGGAAAAAGAAAATAAAGAGAGATTGAAGCAATAAAGGTAGTGAGTTCTTGACCATTTTGTGAAATTTTTGTTTTTGATCAATGATTTATGGGAGCATATTGTAGAGTTGATGAGAATGAAATCTAAGGGGTTTTGTTGATGTAATAGGATTCCTTATGGTAATTTAGGGTGTTTTCTTTCAAATTTTGGGTTGTATAAGATATTGAAATTGAGTAACAATAAGATGAGTTGGGTGTTTATAATGGTTTTTATGAAGATTGGATGCTTACTAAGGATTTTGTAAGTGTTTGGGTTGCTTGGGGATCCATGGATAAGGGGATGTGTTGGGCAGTTATGACCCATATCGTCACTGTTTGTAAAAGACATTGTGTTTTTATACAAAATTAACTATGTAGTAATGAAATTGCCTTTTACCATTTAGTAATTTATTTACTTTTATATTCAAATGGTAAAAGTCCATATGATTAGTTCCGGATTGAGATGATATGAGACAGTATCAATGCATAAAGGTTTAATCATTAAATATCCCTAGTCGTAGTATTATCGAGACTGGACATCGATAATGCGGAATAGACTAGTATTGCACTTGTGCGCGTTGTGAGGGCATAACGGCATAGTTCTCATATGTTTAAGAATTGGATACTTATACGAGTGCGATATGAGGTTGTGTTTTACCGATGGTACGGAAAACAGCTTCGCTCTGGATAGACCCCGCGGAATCCCATTGGTAGTATGTATATGTGTCTATTGGAGTCCGCTTCAGGGTAGGTGTATTTGGTCTTAACCTGAGACTTGCATCTTTAGTACTTGCGAAAATCGGTAAACTTTGGTTTTGGTCATCCAGGACTTTAACAGGTTCTGTGTACGCCTCTACTGGGTTTATTGAGAATCGTAGTATATTGGGTGTGATGTCGAGATGGAAGTATCACTTCAGATATATAGAGATGATGATCGCGCAGGGATATATAACTTGTTCTCTATAAAGGTTGCAACCTTCGGGATAATATGACAAGGTCAAGATTATCCAAAACAAAGAGACTAGTTGCTTGATATCTGATATGTGCTTCGTACGAGGTAGACGCTATTCCAGCCCCAGGCCTTGCATTTGATCATCCGATACTGGATCGCTATACACAATACTATATATACTACGCCTGACATAGATCCTTTTATTCCTGTAAGGATATTTCCGGAGAATTGGGAGGCATGGCGCTTTGCTAGAAGCCAACCTTGTCTTGTAAATCGGTAAAATGTAGTACTTGGTACGTAAGTATTCGGATTGTCCGACGACCGTATTTACTGCCAACATATCCGAGGATCTCATGGGTCGCTTCCCAAATTCACCGATGACGTATGACTCGCGCTTAATTAATCTGGGATTAATTCGATGAGAGAGAAAATTAATATGGGATTAATTACGGAGATATTTTATCTGGGATAAAATATCGTCTAAAGAGATATACGATTAATTTAGAATTAATCGGGTAAATTAATATATTCGATATATTAAACGAAATTAGATTTCGACGTGGAATTAAAATTAGATTTTAATTCGGGAGAACGAATTATTTAGAATTAATTCGTTAGCGATATGAATAGTGATTTCGCTAGGCGTAATCATTTAATTACGACGCAACGGAAAATTTTCTAATTAGGAATAGTGATTTCGCTAGGCGTAATCATTTAATTATGAATAGTGATTCGCATTTCGAATTCGAGTGCGGCACGCAAGTCACATCAAGCGTTAAATCATTAGTCGTATCAAGCGTCAAATCGCTAGTCACTTCAAGCGTCAAATCACTTGTCACTTTGAGTGATGTGACTTGACAACTTGATTGACTTGATATGACTTGATGGACATTGATGTTGAGTCTGGAACACTTAAGTGTTTAAAGTTAATTAATTTGACTTTTTTGAAAGTTAAATAAATGGTAAATCATATATTTATTTTTGGAAAATATATAAACAATTGATTTACACATTTTTGTATCAACTTAACACATTCCACTCTCTCTTTCCTCCCTCTTCCTCTCACGCCCAAGCACCATTTTTGCTCACTGGTTTTGCTTCAAAACCATGAGCAGTAAGTTGCTTTTGGGGTTGATTTTGTGGCAAAATCAAGAAGAGCTAGCACTCTGATACACATGCAAAGGTGATAGGGAACTTTACCCATAAGCCGGGAACCATTTGATTCAAGCTTGGAGCTCAAAATCATCAACCAAAACTGAAAATTTTGGACAATGGACTGCACACTTGGGCGCCACTTTGGAGGAGCAAAATCAATTTGTTTTGTTGCTGTATCGTCTCAACCAATCGATGTGAGTATTCCGCTATCTCGGTTGATGTATTCACAATTATTTTTCATGCTTATATTGATCTTGGGACCCTAACAGACACCAACAATGGCATCAAGAGCCTAGGTTTGAGCATAAAAATATTAGGGCTTAAAATTGGGTAAACTTGTGTTGAGCATGATTTGAATGAATTGGATGTTTGAGTATGCTTATAACATGTTTAAATGAAGATTGATTAGATCAATTTCATGAAAATGGTTTGGAACAAATTTTCCCCAATATACTTACCTTGGCCGAATGTAATGAGCCCTAATTGGTCTTGGAATTTTTTATTTTTGGACATTGGATGTGTTGGAAATCATTCGGGATGTGGATTTAATGTCGATTGTGTAATTAATTGGATTGAATTCAAATCGGACAAAATTAACTCCCTGGCCGAGACTTAATGAGCATGAATGGTTTTGATTTTTTTCAAAATATGTTGGACATGTGATGATAATGATTAGCATGATTAATTGGACAAATTTGATGTTTTGGAAATATTGATTTGGGTGATTAATCATAATATACACTTTAGGTTAATTAATATGAAATTGGATTTTATGAATTTAATTAATTGGGCCTTAAATTGGATTTGGGCTTTTAAAGTTGTTATTGGGCTTATTGGGCTTTGTTGTACAAAGTTGTGTTTAGGCAAATTGGATTGGATCCAATTGGGCCCAAAACCGCATCCATAAAGCCCAAATGCGACTTAATGAACCTTTAAAGCTTAATTGGGCCTAAATTGATTTCTGGGCTTATGGGGTAACTCCTTGATTGGGCTTTGGTTGCCGAAGCCCATGCCTTAAAGAAATTAATTAAAATCCATGGGACTTGAATTAAATTGACGTTGGACGTTAATCGGCTTTGAGACCCGTGACGATCAAATTTGGAATTTAAGTCGTAAAAGGTTTATTAATAAAGTGTAATATTTAATTGGAATTAAATAATGAATTAGTATTAAATACATATTAAATTGGATTTAATGTTGTAGTTTAATTTAATTCGAGAATTCGTACTTTGAGTACTTATTCGGAAAACGAGTTTGGCTCGATCAAAATCAAATCATTGTTTGAACATTGGATGATCACTAATTATCAGATTAATTAATTTGATTAGATTGATTGATAACATGATTGTGTGAATACATGGTTGTGATGAATGAATAAGTATAGCGGATGGATATTAGTCGAGTGGGGCAATTTCGGAAATTATTGTAATAAATTTGATTTATTAAATTGGACCTGCGTGTCCAGCCTTATCACCTCCATATTCTTTTTATTCTCTTCTCACCTATTCCCCTCAATGTAAATGAGGTTTCTTTAGAAGTGTAGTGTAACGGGTAGAAGTAAAACAAGTGCTAGCTTGAGAGAGAAAAGGGAGAGATTTAATCTAGGATCAATGTGTTAAGTATCCATCCGATATCATTATTATTTATTTTCATACTCGCTTTATTATGTGTTTAGAATGCATGTTTAAGGGTGTATGATGATGAGACCTAACAAAATAATTAATTGGTTGCCAATTAATATTAAGCGATTTTTCCTTCCGTTGAGTGATTCTTACTCAAGATCCAAAATTGGCATTGGTTTGTTGGCCAAAGTCAAGGCCTTTGTCAATTGCGGATGGTTTGTGATCATGAGAGTTTTGTACTATCGATGTCTTGTCCAAGTTGTGATTTGTTGGCCAAAGTCAAGATCACTTCTTGTCCATCGACATTGATTACGAAACTTTCCATGTCAATGGGTCACGCTTAACTGGAATCATTAAGCTTGTTGTGCCAAAGCCAAGGCTTAGTTGATTCAGAGGAAAAAGTTAGGAAATACATTGGATGTATTGGCATATATATTGTATATATGTTTCGGACTTGGACGTCCACCTTCCGGATCTAGGAATTGGATGAGATCCAATTGATCTTCGAGATCTACCTAGTTAAATATCATACAGCTTGTTGGCCAAAGTCAAAGTTGTGCGTTATTTAACGGGATCCTAGCCCACTAGGAAACTGGGTTTCACGAGTACTCGACAGAGGGTTAGAGGCTCGCCGAAAAATAGTGGGAGGCTAGTATTGAATTTGCAATTTCATTCAGATACTTAGCTTTATGCTCTTTCAAATTATTTCGTCAAAATTACTTTATTAGTTGGACTAATATAATGTTATTTTTCTTGTAACAGTTTGACTGTACCCATAAATCGTTGACTAGATAGTTGGACTATCGTAGTCAAGATGACTGAAAAAGGAAATGTCTGAGACATAATCATGGGTGAGAATGTCTTCAAGGGCACAAACTTTGCAGATTAGGAAATGAACTTAAGGATAGTCCTTGGTTCTAAGAGGTTGCTATATACGATACAGAGACCTCTTGGGCCTAAGCCCAAACCTGATGAGCTACTTGAGCTGGAGCTTTGGAAGACTCATAGCGATGATTGTGATACAGCTCAGTCTATCATGCTTGCTGCTATGACTCAGCATTTCCATCTACAAAATATGGACTTGGATCCTTATAACATGTTGGCGAGGTTGCAAGATCTTCATCGATCTAATAAGAGATGGCAAAGATATGAGTTGGTTAAGAAGCTCTTCCGATCACGCATGTCAGAGGGCATGTCTGTTGAGACCCATGTAGCACAGATGATTGCTGACATAGATGAGTTGGCAGAGATGGGGATAGTCTTTGAGGCTGAGATTACAGTGGATATGATCTTACAATCTCTCCCCGATTCCTGGAAGCAGTTCATCATAAACTATAATTTGATGAACACTGAGGATACTTTTGGAGAGTTATTATCAATCCTCAAGGAAGCTGAGAATGAACTTCTTAAGGGTGGCAAGCGTGAGGCGCACTTCGTTTCGACATCTTAGACGCCGAGGGCTGGGCCCAAGGCAACTGGAGGTGTGAAGAAGAAGAAACATAAGCGCAAGGGCAAGGCTAAATCGTCAAAGGCTTCTGGGAAGCCAAATGAAAAATCTCAGGATGTTTGCCTACAGTGCGGCAAGCGGGGTCACTGGAAACATGACTGCCGCGAGTACAAGGCGCTCCAGAAGGAGATAAAGGCGGGCAAGGCACCGGCCTCAGGTATGTTTGTTATTGAAATAAACATAACTACTTCTAGTTTTAAAAATTGGATTTTTGATTCTGGTTGTGGTACTCATATATGTACTGATGTGCAGGATCTGCAGATTAACAGGAGACTGGCTTCAGGGGAGATTGATCCGCGTGTTGGAAACGGGACACCTGTTTCTGTTTTGGCCATGGGCACTTTTGTTTTGGAACTGCCCTCGGGGCATGTACTTGAACTTAATGACTGTTATTATGTACCTAGTTTGACTAGGAATATTATTTCTGTATCTATGTTAACCTAATGTGGGTATACTTTTGTATTTCAAAACACTGGGTGTTACTTATATAAAAATGATGTAGAAATTTGCACTGCTGTTGCAAATAATGGTCTTTATATTTTGAATATAAATTTATCTCCAACATATAAAGTAACAAACAAAAGGCTCAAAATGAGTAACAAAGATGAAACTTACATGTGGCATTGTCGTCTATGACACATAAACAAGACTCGCATATCCACACTTTCGAAGTGTGGGTACTTGGACGGATTTGATCCAAATTCATATGACGTCTGCGAATCTTGCTTATTAGGCAAAATGCTTAAATCACCTTTTAACGGTAAAGGGAACACGCCACCGAGCTGTTAGCCCTCATTTATAGTGACGTATGTGGGCCCATGTCTAGCTAGACTTGAGAAGGATATGAATACTTCATAACCTTTATGGATGATGCATCACGTTATGGTTATGTGTATCTCATGAGACATAAGTCAGAAACTTTTGAGAAATTCAAAGAGTTTCGACACGAAGTTGAAAAACAGACCGATAAGAGTATAAAGACATTACGGTCGCACCGTGGTGGCGAATACTTGATCAACAAGTTTCTAGATTACTTGAAAGAATATGGTATTCTTTCACAGCGAACTCCTCATGGAACACCGCAATTAAACGGTGTGTCCGAAGAGAGAAACCGAACTTTGTTGGACATGGTTAGGTCTATGATGAGTCGCACTGAGCTACCTATTTCCTTTTGTGGATATGCATTAAACAATGCAATTCTTATTTTGAATAAGGTTCCGTCAAAGTCTGTTCAACAGACACCATATGAGATATGGAGAGGAAAGAAACCGGGTTTCTCATTCCTGAAGATTTGGGGATGCTGGGCATACGTCAATCGTTTGGAAGGTACCAAACTTGAACCCAAATCGGATAAATGCCTATTCGTAGGATATCCTAGGGAAACCAAAGGATATTACTTCTATCACCCACGAGAGAACAAAGTGTTTGTTGCTCTACATGCGGTTTTCCTTGAGAGGGAATTCCTAAATGCACTGGTTAGTGGGAGGAAAGTAGAACTCGATGAAAATCAGAATGATACTATTTCTGGCATTGAATCCTCAACGGAACATGAACAGTCCATCCGGGATGAGACTGTACCACTATCTTCTCTTACACAAGGACCACGTAGGTCGGAGAGAGTCAGAAAACAACCTGAGAGGTATGGGTTTCTGATCTCACCTCATGTAGATATTAATCTTATTGAGGATAACGAACCGCCTACGTATGAGGAAGTGATAAAAGATATCGATTCCGCTTTATGGTAAGAAGCCATGAAGTCCAAAATGGATTCTATGTACACCAACCAAGTTTGGACACTAGTTGATGCACCAGAAGGCGTAAAGCCTATTGGATGCAAATGGGTCTTCAAGAAGAAGACCGACATGGATGGCAACGTACAAACGTACAAAGATAGGCTTGTAGCGAAGGGGTATCGTCAACGACATGGTGTCGATTACGATGAAACTTTCTCACCCGTTGCCATGATTAAATCCATTCGGATAATGCTTGCTATAGCTGTATATTTCGATTACGAGATATGGCAGATGGATGTTAAAACCGCTTTCCTTAACGGAAACCTTTTGGAGGATGTTTATATGCAACAGCCTGACGGTTTTATCGTGCCTAGACTTGCAAACAAGGTTTATAAGTTAAATCGGTCCATTTATAGATTGAAGCAAGCATCGCGGTCTTGGAACCAACGTTTTGATGAAATCATAAAAGAATATGATTTCATTCAAAACGAAGATGATCCTTGTGTATACAAGAAGGTTAGTGGGATAGCACTGACTTTTATTGTCCTTTATGTTGACGATGTATTGCTAATAGGCAATGACATTCCCATGTTAACGTCGGTGAAAGTTTGGCTTTCATTGAAATTCTCCATGAAAGATCTGTGAGAAGCAGCCTTTATTCTGGGAATAAAGATCTACAGGGATAGATCTAGAAAGCTGCTTAGACTCTCCCAGAGCACGTACATTGACAAAGTGTTGAAGAGATTCAATATGGATCAGTCCAAAAGAGGACTGTTGCCAATGTCACATGGTGTCTATCTATCTAAGGACATGTGTCCTAAAACTCAAGATAAGAGAGACAACATGAGTCGGATACCTTTCGCCTCAGCAGTCGGATCGATCATGTATGCCATGATATGTACGCGACCTAATGTTTCCTATGCTTTGAGCATGTGTAGTCGCTATCAGGCCGATCCAGGTGAAGGTCACTGGGTTGCGGTTAAGAATATCTTTAAGTATCTTAGACGAACTAAGGATGCTTTCTTAATCTATGGAGATGGAGAACTTGAGGTATCTGGGTATACCGATGCAAGTTTCCAAACCGATAAAGACGACTGTAATTCGCAATCTGGGTACATTTTTTGTTTGAATAACGGAGCAGTGAGCTGGAAATCTTCCAAGCAAGAGACTGTTGGTGATTCAACAACAGAAGCGGAGTACATTGCTGCAGCTGAAGCTGCAAATGAAGCAGTTTGGATCCGGAAATTCCTAATTAAATTAGGAGTAGTTCCGTTAGCAGCTGAGCCTGTTCCATTGTATTGTGACAATAACGGGGCTATAACACAAGCTAAGGAACCGCGGTCTCATCAACGGTCCAAGTATGTTCTTCGACGTTTCCATCTGATACGTGAAATCATACATCATGGCGATGTGAAGGTCGAGAAGGTCGCATTAGATGACAACATGGCAGATCCGCTGACGAAAGCTATTCCTCAGCATAAGTTTGAGCGATATGTACATAGTTAATGTATTATATGCTTGAGTGACTGGCTATAGCGTCACTGTTTGGAAAAGACATTGTGTTTTTATACAAAATTAACTATGTAGTAATGAAATTGCCTTTTACCATTTAGTAATTTATTTACTTTTATATTCAAATGGTAAAAGTCTATATGATTAGTTTCAGATTGAGATGATATGAGACTGTAGGGGTTTTAGGGGCTAAATCCGGTAACGCAGCGGAAGCGGTGGAAAATCGTATTTTCCGATTTCAAAAACTTTTTCTCAGATTAATTAAATAAACATATTTATTTAATTATCCAATAATCAAATTATGAAACAAAATTCAAATAAATCATATTTAAGTGAATTATCGAATTGCCCTTACTTTGGTATTTTGTCCATTTTAGTCCGAAATTGATCTAATCAATTTTGAATGATTCTAAATCATTTCTAAGATGAACTTAGCATGTTCAAAACATCAAAACACCAAAAGCAACACAAATGCCCAAAATTGGACCCATGGCCGAATGCACTCCAATGGTGCCATTTTGTGCACTTTGTCATTTCATACATCAAAACACATCAAGATGTAATCCAATGAACATTAAACTTTATATGCATCATATACACATCCAAATGCACAACATATATGAGAAGCCCCAAATTTGGAATTGGTCATGAACCCTAATTTTTCAATTTCTTCAAATTGGAAAAATTAGACCAAATTGGTTAAATCCAATACTTCAATAATCATTCTTCCATCCAATCAAAGTCTCAACACAATGAAACAACTCAAGATCAAATCTAGGTCATCTAAGAGTGGGTCAACAACTCTAGATTAGCAACAAGGTTTCCAAAACCATAAAAGAATACTTGTAACTACACTAGTCACAAGCTTCCTCCATTATACATGCACTTCACTTTCACCAAACATTTAACCATCAAAAATACAAAGAATAAAGAATAGAAAAAACTCGAGAACATCACAAGATGTTGCCCACAACAAGAGGAACAAATTACTCTCTAATGGAAGGTTGGAAATACTTACTATTTTCCAAGCTTTTCTTGATTTTCCTTTCTTTTCTCTCTACCATTCTTTGCTTTCTTTTAATGGAGTTTTGGTTAAGATATATTAGGTTATCAAATGAAGATGAAATGAAAACAATATATACTTGCAACAAAGAACCCTTGGCCGAAATTACAAGCATTTATTTGGTAATTTTTCATTTCAATTTCATTTAACTAAAGTTTGATCAACTTGATTAAATATCTAAAAACACTTTATTAGATATTTAAAACTTGGTCAACAAATGCAACTAAGACATTTAAATCAAACATCCTAATGTAAGATATTTATATTTTAATTAATTTAATCATTTAACAATTAAATAATTAATTAATTAATTAATTAATTAATTAATTACAAATATATTAAATATATGTATTATATTTACATTAAATATCAAATACATATATTCATTTAGGATATAAGTCAAATATCTCAATTTGACTATTAATTAATGTGTATTTAAATTAATCAAATATTAAATGTAAATACACAATAATTAATCAAATGACTATTGGGTAGTAAATACACAATAATTAATCAAATGACTATTGGGTCCCTTTAGCATGTATTTTGCGTTTAACCTTTAAACGACTTTATAAATAATCAATATTATTTAGTAATGTTGCTATAGTGCTCTACGAGTATATTTCATTATTGAGACTCTCTAGATTCAGGTATATCCGTCACGAAATCCAATTTCGAGTCCATAATCTATCCACCCGTAGATTATGACGATCACGGATAAACTAGCTGAATCATACAGGTCGAGGTCATTGCATACGTTTAATCCCTTTGTTACAGGTATCCAGAAAATCCCAGAGATATAGATGTGAACGTCAAATCTCTATAGGTATTATCTCGTCGACGTATCTATTAGCAATCTCTAAATAACACTCGGAACTTACTTCCGATGTATACTGTGGCCACAGATTTAATAGACTGCTAAATATATATGGACTACCTATGCTCTGTACACAGAACTGACGGATCCTATCTTGACACACACAGGATATCCTGAGGATCGATCCACACCCAACGAACATGCGGAAGTCTGATCTAAATAGATCGGTGACGTGACTGCCATCTAAGTGTGGAGGATGTCTCATACATCCACAGTGGTGTCTCAAGTCGAAGGATCACTATGCTACTCAACCCGTGAAGATTCTTATTGACGTTGGTGTACCATCCATTAAGAATCTTCGGTGAGCCGTTCAATGTTTAGCTACTATAAACACCTACACGTCTATACGAGTCTCCCTAGACTCATGGTTCATTGGGATAAACCATCAGACCAAGTCTCGATATACGACATGTACTGGTCTCAACGGATTTGACTAACCGACCCGTGTTAGTAAATCTTGACCAGGAACTATGTTTGATAATATACTTATAGCAGTGACACTTCCCAATGTCAATTACAAACTAACTTTGTAACTGTGTACTGCATTTTATATTATCAGGCCTTTGTCTAATATATACATATCACTAAACCACATTTAGTTTCAATCTAATCGTAATCAGATCGAATACGTATATAAGAACAAGAGGTACAACCATAAATAAGTAATATTATGGAATAAGGGGATGTTCGTATTCATGAATCAGACATAAATACGGCCCGGATTGGCGCTCTGAGCACCAACCCCAACAATTTCTCCCACTTGCTCTAGTGCCAATCCACGGTATCATATACTCATCTCAATGTGCATCGTATGCACATGGCCCTCAAAAGCTCACCCAGTACTTAAAAGGTAGGCAACAAAAACAAGTCCGCTATGACATATTGAGTTTGTCAAACAAACTCCATCGTTTCCCATAGTCAGCATCATTCATATTTTGTAGAATCTAGATTATACATTAATATGACTCTGATGCTACATCAGTATTGTGCTACAGCTACTGAGTTGTCCAAGTATTTAAGGATCAAATCCAAAATACTATGAAGACAACCGCAAGCACAATAACAATTCAAAACTTCTATTTTATAAGGTCACTATGCAACTTCATAAGTCAATACTTCAAAAGTTGCATTTGATTCCACTAAACAGTAGAATCCTTCGTGACACTCTCACTGCATCTTTTCTGACTCTTTATGACGTAGACTGTCTAATGTCATAATTAGTCTCAAAACTAATATGACCCTAATGGTTGCAGACTATATTCTCCATGAATTAGAAACTCGTTCTTGATATCTCAAAGATCACAAAGAACGTGTTTCAAGATCCATCCTATGGTCTTTAGGATGTCAAAATAACTCGTAATAATTACGATTAAATCGACATCGATAATCGCACATAATAAAGTATTCACTATGTCATCATCAAATGATACATAATATTGTTTAGACATTCTAATCAATATCTCTTTCGAAAAAGGAATCATCCTTTACGAAAGATGAATACTATGTATAAGACACACAATAACTGTCGAACAGTTATACTAACTGTCATACATATTATCTTGTTATATCCTTCATTAGATCATATCTAATGTACGACTAATTGGAGTATCTCATAAGTCTCCAAGTTTCATATCATATATAAAACTTTATATCAAATATAACAGAGACTACTCCCACTAATTTCACGGAGTAAAAAAGACTTAGGTAAATCTTTTACCTCACAAACATCTCATTATTACAACAATAATGACAATGTTGTTAAGATATATAACACTAGAAAGTAATATGTACGCTCCCACTAACCCTTTTATCACATATGTATTCTATATACTTTGACAAGATCAGACAATCTGACGATATCAAAAATAGAGAACACATATTTCTGGAAGACTTATCCGAGTCTACAATAGGCTCTATAAGCTAGCACACTAAACTGCGATTTCAACAAAACACAAACTCTAGGGCCATTTCAGAATGAACTCTTCAAATAAGGAAACCACAACTGATCTCTTATCTGAATAAGTCATCTAAAAACGCCACTTTGCATTCTTTAGCTAAAATATACAATTTATTATCAACATTAACCAATATATCTTTAATTGTTCAATTAGTGTGACTTAGAGATAAGTTTTCTCAGAATCTACAATAGATTGCTGAGTATAACTTTTCTCACTGTCATACTGTAAAGGTCAAACCTTTAATAAGCTCACAATGCTTTCGCTGCGCAAACAATTAGCACATATCATGAACTAATTCATAATGAAAGCTTAATCAAGTTCAAAACTTGATCGTAGTAAGCTATGAACAATCTTAGATCTAAGGTTCAATGGTGAACTTCCAGAATCGATATCAAATATCGCTTCCATTATAAGTCATAGAATAATTTTTCTTCAATAAGAAAACAACGGAACCATTAAGTATCAAATACTTGTGAATGATTCTGTTATCCTATTGGACTTGTACGGAAGATGTATAAGGGTTGTTTCATTTTATTAATTACGTAGTTCCATTTATAATTTATCATTCTCACATTTGACTTCAATAAGTCAAGTCTAATCTACAATAGATTGCTGAGTATAACTTTTCTCACTGTCATACTGTAAAGGTCAAACCTTTAATAAGCTCACAATGCTTTCGCTGCTCAAACAATTAGCACATATCATGAACTAATTCATAATGAAAGCTTAATCAAGTTCAAAACTTGATCGTAGTAAGCTATGAACAATCTTAGATCTAAGGTTCAATGGTGAACTTCCAGAATCGATATCAAATATCGCTTCCATTATAAGTCATAGGATAATTTTTCTTCAATAAGAAAACAACGGAACCATTAAGTATCAAATACTTGTGAATGATTCTGTTATCCTATTTGACTTGTACGGAAGATGTATAAGGGTTGTTTCATTTTATTAATTACGTAGTTCCATTTATAATTTCTCATTCTCACATTTGACTTCAATAAGTCAAGTCTTTTCTACAATAGTTAACATCTGATGTTACACACCAAGTAATAAAACGATTTTATTACTTAGAATCGTAGGAAAGATATTCTATTAAATAGAATACAATATTCTATTAAACAGAATAAATGATAAACTTTTACTTATACCTCTTAGGTGTAAGTAATTTCCATTATATAACTATTATATAAAAGAAACATTCAAATCTTAAACTTTTCAAGATTCAGATTTTCTACCTATACATATCATATATGTAACTGTAGAAATTAATGGAACATTAATTAAAGAGATGAATTAGTGTTACTGGAGCATAACCCCAAGAGTATTGAAACTAATTCGGTAACATTCAATATCAGACGAATCAAATCATATAAGATTCGATTGCTCCCACTACTTAATTCCATCAAGATGGAATCCTGGAAGAACAATATTGAATATGAATCATATTCACTGAATAACTTTAGAACTAATTACTTTAAATTCATATGTTTGATCGTATCAAAGATCTTTGAACAGTTCAAAGACATGTAATGAATTTTAAGGATCAAGTTTTCAAAATTCTTCAGATTGAATATATTTGAACAAGTCAAAAATGTTCAATCTCTGTTTCATCAGAACAGATTGAAAGTACTTGATACTTTCAAGACTTTCAATATGTGTTCCTTCAGAAACACGTAACTAAGTTATGACAATTCATCAACTAAGTTACGAAATAAAGAAAACTACCATAAGCAATTATTATTTATAAAACTACATACATCCAATGTATCAGTTAAATAAATTTGGTGGTCCAATGACACTCATTGGTTAACGAGATCTTAATCACTTTCCTGAATACAATATTCATTAAATGGATAAGGATGTGTGGTGTGATCTAGTATCAAACCATCCTTTACCATACAGATTGAACATCCAATACTTAAGTGATTAAATTCATAAAGCACCGTTCTAAATTATTTACTTTACCGAATAATTTTTCTTAATGTTTATCTCTACGTCAATGACACTATTAGTTATTATAAAATATGTAATAATTGTTTATAAAGAACAAGTGACTATCCAATAGTCACAAGTTCCGATATCAAATATCAAAACAATCGTTAACCAATATTTCAAATAACTAGACGGGAGATCTGGTATCCAATACCTATAGTTATAGTATTGTGAAAATTGATATTTTCTATACACAATTATACGCATCTCTTTTCTTTTGCTTTACTATTTGCATTCAACTATTCACACAATTGTAAATAACTGATTAGCAAATTATGTCAGACACATTACCTCTGAAGGTAATTAAAGCTTAGAAACGTCATTACTAGATAAACAAATACCTATTAGGGCTTTCTAAATGCAAGTCAAGAATCTTGAGACATGAACTAATTCAAGTCAATTCTTACTGCATAAGAAACTATTGTCTCTAAAGTATTATATCCTAAAGGGGATATCTATCTAGATTATCTATTATGACTTAGAAACTAAGTCATTAACCATCTTTATTTTTGAAGAAAATCGGAACAATAGTTCCCGATGGTTTAGACTAATCTAATAATATCCTAGTCTATTAGTATCTATAACCTATTCTAGAATAACTGTAACCAAGAGTCTAGTCAGATAACATATCAAAATATGTGTGCAGTAAATAAAAGTTTAATTCTATCTACTATAGAATAAGGAAACAAACAAGCGGCAATTTCCATAATAACATACACTGCATAAGTTATGGAATATTTTAAACTCAGCAGTGCCTCAGCAGGCCTTGGACGTGATCATCTGATACTGGATCGCTATACACAATACTATATATACTACGCCTCATATAGATCCTTTTATTCCTGTAAGGATATTACCGAAGAATTGGGAAGCCATGGCGCTTTTCTAGAAGCCAACCTTATCTTGTAAATCGGTAAACGTAGTACTTAGTACGTACGTATTCGGATAGTCCGACGACCGTATTTACCGCCAACATATCCGGGGATCTCATGGGTCGCTTCCCAATGATTCATCGATGACGTATGACTCGCGCTTAATTAATCTGGGATTAATTCGATGAGAGAGAAAATTAATCTGGGATTAATTACGGAGATATTTTATCTGGGATAAAATATCGTCACAAGATAGAGAACGATTAATTTAGAATTAATCGGGTAAATTAATATATTCGATATATTAAACGAAATTAGATTTCGACGCAGAATTAAAATTAGATTTTAATTCGGGCGAACGAATTGATTTAGAATTAATTCGTTAGTGATGTGAATAGTGATTTCGCTAGGCGTAATTAAATTCGCTAATTAGAAATTAGCGAACCCGAGCCCGAGTGTGATTGCAAGCACATTCGCATTTCGAATTCGAGTGCGGCACACAAGTCACATCAAGCGTCAAATCATTAGTCGGATCAAGCGTCAAATCGCTAGTCACTTCAAGCGTCAAATCACTTGTCATTTTGAGTGATGTGACTTGACAACTTGATTGACTAGATGGACATTGATGTTTGAGTGTGGAACACTCAAAGTGTTTAAAGTTAATTAATTTGACTTTTTTGAAAGTTAAATAAATGGTAAATCATATATTTATTTTTGGAAAATATATAAACAATTGATTTACACATTTTTGTATCAACTTAACACATTTCACTCTCTCTTTCCTCCCTCTTCCTCTCACGCCCAAACACCATTTTTGCTCATTGGTTTTGCTTCAAAACCGTGAGCAGTAAGTTGCTTTTAGGGTTGATTTTGTGGTAAAATCAAGAAGAGCTAGCACTCCGATACACATGCGAAGGTCCATTTGATTCAAGCTTGGAGCTCAAATCATCAACCAAAACTGAAAATTTTGGACAGTGGATAACACACTTGGGCGCCACTTTGGAGGAGCAAAATCAATTTGTTTTGTTGCCGTATCGTCTCAACCAATCGATGTGAGTATTCTGCTATCTCCTTTGATGTATTCACAATTATTTTTCATGCTTATATTGATCTTGGGACCCTAATAGAAACCAACAGGATGAGGTTGCAGTTCTCGCTGGGCAGTTTCTGCCCAGCAAAATAGCCTGGCGTCGGGACGCTGACCCCCGTAGCAGAAATCAGAAAATTTTCTGGTGATATGGGACGCGAGCCTAGAGGTCGTACCTTACTTTTAGGGTTCATTCAAGCATAGAAAGAGTCTTAATAAGGAATTTTAATGGTGTTAATGAGTGAGGGTTGATATGAAACAAATTTTATGATTTGAAATTCTAACCGTATGTTCTTTTTTTTCTATAGACACTCGTCAGCAGCCGCGTTCTTCCCCAACCGCATAAAGAGCTTACTTGGATATAATCTGTGAGTGGAGAATTATTTTCTAAGTTTATTTTATATTTTAAATTATTTACAAGTCTATTTTGAAATTTACTTTAAAATCTTAGGTCGTTAGTTTTATTTCATTTTATTTTCATAAGAGTATTACTTGGAAATGAATTTGAGCGGTCAGATGGGCCATCTTAAGCGGGACTGTCCAGTACCTACTGATCAGTTGCTAGCATTCAATGCCACTCCATCTGTAGCTCAGCCTCAGTTACAGACTAACATAAATACGGGAAGCGGATAATCGAGGTTGATGAGTAGGGGTCAGACAGTTGGTGGGAGAGGGCAATCACTCAGTGATCGGAGACAGACTTCTGGTAGTAGACCCCAGGGTAGAGTATATACTCTCACTCCTCAGGAGGCTCAAGTGTCTAATGCGGTGGACTCAGGTACGGTGTTGATTGAGTTTTTACTAGCGAGCGTATTATTTGATTCAGGGGCTACCCATTCCTTTATAGCATCTAGTTTTGTTACTCAAATAGGTAGAAATCCAGAGCCTTTAGATTTCCAAATTTTGATAGCCACACCAGTGGGAGACCTAGTAGAAGTGACTCTTGGAATGAAGCGGTGTTCCATAGATATTTATGGGCATATGTCTTATGCGGATTAGTAGTGTTGAGTATCCTGAGTTTTGATGTTATATTGGGCATGTACTGGTTAGCTAAGTACCATGTGGTACTTGATTGTATGGAAAAGATTGTCATTTTACACGACTCCGAGCAATCGACCAAAATTTGTCAGGGGGAAAGATCGGTGGTGCCTTACAACTTAGTATCGGCCTGTCAGGCATGCAAGTTACTTCAAAAAGGGAATGAGGGTTATTTAGCTTTTCTGATGGATAGTAGAGTAGAGCATAAAAGCCTTGAACAAATTCCTATGGTGAATGATTATCTAGATGTGTTTCCTGATGAGTTGCCAGGGATACCTCAAGACAGAGAGATTGAGTTTTGCATAGATGTCTTACCCGGGACGCATCCTATATCGATTCCTCCTTACCGGATGGCTCCTGTAGAACTTAGAGAGCTGAAGGTGCAGTAGCAGGATTTGTTAGACAAAGGCTTTATTCGCCCCAGTGTGTCCCCTTGGGGTGCTCCAGTATTATTTGTTAGGAAGAAGGATGGAACCCTAAGACTGTGCATAGATTATCGACAGTTGAATAAGGTAACGATATAGAATAAATTTCCATTGCCAAGAATTGATGACTTGTTCGATCAATTACAGGGAGCTCAATGTTTTTCAAAAATTGATTTGCGTTCGGGCTATCACCAGTTGAAAATTCAAGAGAGTGATATTCCAAAGACGGCTTTCCGAACTTGTTACGAGCATTATGAGTTTCTAGTGATGTCTTTTGGTTTGACCAATGCCCCTGCAACGTTTATGGATTTGATGAATAGAGTTTTCAAACCTTTTCTAGACCGGTTCGTAATAGTTTTTATTGATGACATAATGGTGTATTCGCCCAGTGAAAGAGAGCATGCGGAGCATTTGCACCAAGTGTTGCAAACCTTGAGGGAACAGAAATTGTATGCCAAGTTTACGAAATGTGAATTTTAGCTTAGTAGTGTTGTATTTCTGGGTCATATGGTGTCTAAGGATGAGATCGGAGTCGATTGTCAAAAGATTGAGCCATCCAAAATTGGCATCGACCAAAAAGTATTACGGAAATTCGTAGCTTCTTGGGATTAGCTGGAACTATAGAATATTTTTTGAAAATTTCTCTAGGCTAGCTGCTCCTTTAACGCGGTTAACTCAGAAGAATGTTAAATTTGAGTGGTCTGATGCATGTGAAAAGATTTTTCAAGAACTCAAACGCCGATTAACTTCAGCTCGTATTATTTCCTTGCCAGCGGGATCAGGAGGATTTGCATTTTATTGCGACACTTCGAGAGTGGGTCTAGGTTGTGTATTGATGCAGATGGGGAAGGTAATCGCTTATGCCTCTAGACAATTGAAACTTTATGAGCAGAATTATCCCACTCATGATTTAGAGATGGCGGCCATAATTTTTGCTCTGAAGATATGGCGACATTACTTATATGAAGAAAAATTCGAGATTTTTACCAACCATAAAAGCCTTAAATATATTCAGAGCCAGAAGGAGTTAAAACTGGGGCAGAGAAGATGGATAGAATTGTTAAAAGACTATGATTGTTCAATTCAGTATCATCCGGGTAAAGCTAATGTTATTACAGATGCCTTAAGTAGAAAGTCGATGGGAAGTTTGGTCCACTTATCAGTCGAGAGATGGCGTGCAGCTAGTCAAATGCAAACTAAGTTGTTGGAAGGAGTGAGCTTTCAGGTAACAAATAAAGGAGGGTTGTTAGCCACCATTCAAGTTAAATCCGTTCTGGTTGATGAAATTAGGGCCGCACAAGAAATAGACCCAGATATTCAGAAGGTTAGGTACCGAATGCAACAAGGTGATGAGGATGAGTATCATTTGGATGCTGAAGGCCTTGTGAGAAAGCAGAATCAGATTTCGGTACCTCCAGTTCCAGAGTTGAGACGCTTGATATTAGAGCAGGCCTATACTTCCTCTTATACTATGCATCCTGGAATCACGAAAATGTACCACGACCTTAAGAATTTGTATTGGTGAGATGGCATTAAAGAAGATGTAGCTAATTTTGTCACCAGGTGTCTCACTTCTTAGCAGGTGAAAGCAGAACATCAGAGGCCAGCTGGAAAACTACAGAGTTTAGATGTTCCAGAGTGGAAGTGGGACAAGATTACTATGGATTTCGTAGTGGGACTTCCCCGTACCTCGAAGTGTTATGATTCTATTTGGGTTATCGTGGATAGGTTTACAAAATCAGCTCACTTTCTTCCAGTGAAGACTAGTTTTACAGCAGCTCAGTATGCCAAAATGTATTTAGATAATATTGTATCTTTGCATGGAATTCCTATCTCTATTGTTTCAGATAGAGGTCCTCAGTTTACTGTTAAATTTTGGCAATCATTTCAAGAAGCTTTGGGTTCACAGTTGCATTTCAACATGGCCTTTCATCCTCAGACTGATGGTCAGTCGGAACGCACCATATAGACTTTAGAAGATATGTTACGAGCCTACGTTATTGATTTTAAGGGTGGATGGGACCAATAGTTACTTCTCATAGAATTGGCCTATAACAATAGTTATCAGGCAAGTATTCAGATGGCACCGTTCAAGGCACTGTATGGAAGGAAGTGTAGATCACCGGTTGGATGGTTTGAAGTTGGAGAGCAGAAATTGCTAGGGCCGGAATTGGTCCAAGATGCTGTAGAGAGAGTGAAGCTGATCAGAGAAAGGTTGAGTACAGCACAGAGCCGTCAAAAGAGCTATGCCGACCATCAGAGGAAAGACTTGGATTTTCAAGTGGGAGATTTTGTATTCCTCAAAGTGTCTCCTTTTAAAGGAATGAGATTCGGTAAGAAAGGGAAACTTAGTCCCAGGTTCATTGGGCCATTTGAGATCTTACGAAGAGTTGGAGGACGAGCTTATGAGTTAGCGCTCCTACCCAATATGGACAGGATACATCCAGTATTCCATGTATCCATGTTACAGAAGTATCTACGAGATAATTCACATGTGTTAGAGCCCCAATCAGTTGATGTCCACCCAGATTTGTCTTATGCAGAGCAACCAGTGGCCATTGTGGGTAGAGAAGTAAGGAAGTTGCGATCTCGACGAATTCCTTCAGTCAAGGTGATTTGGAAACATCATAAAGACCAGGAGGAAACATGGGAATCAGAAGAAGTTATGAGGAAGCAGTACCCCCAACTCTTCGCGGGGAAAGGTATATATGTCAGTCTATAAGAATTTTGATTCGAGGACAAATCAATTGAAGGGGGGAGAATTTATAACGACCCTAGTAGTTTAACTCATTTGGGACATTCAATTTTATTTATTTTCTCTCACAATTGCGAACTTACTAACTAGATATCATATTAATTAGAATAGATAAGTATTTACTTAGTCAAAAACTTAAGGTTAGAGTTTATATTATTTCTTTTTGGGCTTATTACTAAAGAGTTGAGAGAAATGAATTTTGGGCCTAGTATTTAACCCAAGCCCATTTTTTAGAACTTTCTCCTCCTTTCTAATAATTACTTAAATTAAAAAAGGAAAATAAAACATTTTTTTTTATTCTTTTTGGTGGGGAAAACATGAGGCAGAGAGAGGGGGTAGAGAATTGAAGGTTTCCAAAATTTCTCTTTATTTTTTTTCTTGACATCATTTGAATTAAACTTGTTGCACCACCACTATTTAGCTTTCAATGAAGAAAAATAAAGAGAGATTGAAGCAATAGAGGTAATGAGTTCTTGACCCATTTTGTGAAATTTTGGTTTTTGTTCAATGATTGATGGGAGCATATTGTAGAGTTGATGAGAATGAAATCTAAGGGGTTTTGTTGATATAATATGATTCCTTATGGTAATTTAGATTGTTTTCTTTCAAATTTTGGGTTGTATAAGATATTAAAATTGAGTAACAATAAGATGAGTTGGGTTTTTAGAATGATTTTTATGAAGACTGGATGTTTACTAAGGATTTTGTAAGTGTTTGGGTTGCTTGGGGATCCATGGATAAGGGGACGAGGTTGCAATTCTCGCTGGGAAGTTTCTGCCCAGCGAAACAGCCTAGCGTCACGACGCCAGTCAGCTCGGCATCGCGACGCTTGCAGCAGAAACCAGAAAATTTTCTAGTGAGATGGGACGCGAACCTAGAGGCCGTACCTTACTTTTAGGGTTCATTCAAGCATAGAAAGAGTCTTAATAAGGACTTTTAATGGTGTTAATGAGTGAGGATTGATATGAAACAAATTTTATGATTTGAAATTCTAACCCTATGTTCTTTTTTTCTATAGACACTCGTCAGGAGCCGCGTTCGTCCCCAACCGCATAAAGAGCTTACTTGGACATAATCTGTGAGTGGAGAATTATTTTCTAAGTTGATTTTATATTTTAAATTATTTACAAGTCTATTTTGAAATTTACTTTAAAATATTAGGACATTGGTTTTATTTCATTTTATTTTCATAAGAGTATTACTTGGCAATGAATTTGAGATTTTAAAAGTTTTCAACTTGGTTTTTTTTACGATTTTGGGACATGAGTCGAAAATTCACCCCCAGTATGTAACTTGACAGTTGGAATTGACGGATTTAGTAGCATGTGCACATGTGGAGGATTGAGGGGACGCTCTCAGATCCTCGAGCAGGACTAGGGATTACAGGGTCCCGAAATCCTGATTTTCAGAGATGCCCAGTTGAGTTATGGTCCTGGACATCGAGTACACCCAGTTGAGTTATGGTCCTGGGTGTAGAACTTTACGTATCTAGTTGAGTTATGGTCATGGGCATGGTAGTTTCAGACATCTTCTTTATCTTTTATGTTATTATTAATTCAGAAGTATTTTTCAAAAATGTTTTGATAAAGAATAGTTTAATTTTGCTTTAAGAAATATTTCATTTTTAAAGAATTTCTGATAGTTTAAAAGTTTCTTGATTATATTTTTATACGTTTTCTTGAATTTTGTAGCTCCACTCACTGAGATCCTATGGACTCACTCTTCCACTTTCCAGTTTTTTGCAGGATACCCCTTTTTGGTGAGCCATATACTTTTGAAGGCCCAGATCGAGTATGAGGATTACACTGCAGTCACTAGGTGTTGGGTCTGTCACTCCAGGACTATATTCATATATGATATAGATCTCCTATGGAGTTATCTTATTGATGTATTATTTTGTACTGTACTATGGACTCATGGTATTCACTTTAGTATTTGTATGTGTATATTAGTATGTATGAGATTTCTTTTTGGTCTTGCATGTTTATTAGTTTAAGCATATAAGTCATATGGAATATTAATGGTCAGAGCATAATATACGAGTTAAAGTAAGTGTTTAATTGAGGCTTAGGCGAGAATGGGATTTTGTTGCCCGCCGGTAGCATACCTGTATTGGGGATGTTACACTTATGTGAGCTTTGGTCTAGCAAGAAACACGAGCTAAATTTTAAAATAAATGAAAATTTATAATTGTTTTTGTTTTCGGTACTTATAGTGTTATTAAATGCAGGATAAATGTCACGCAAATCCGAAAAATCGAAGTCAGTTGCGTTTTAACCACTGTGGAGGTTTGAAGCCATTTATCCAACATCGTGCCGAACATTCTGAAGTAAATATATTCTAACGTAAAATTTAACTGTTCATTGTTTTTACTAATGTGGAATAATACTGAATTTATTTTTTATTTTTAACATAGTAGCACATGTGAGGTGCAATCATTTCCAGATTTTTCCGAGTGACGCATTACAATAAGAAAGACAAATGGATAAATGAAGAAGCCAAATGCTACTATGTAAGTTTCAGTTTTTAAAATAAAATAATTATTATTATATATGTTATTTTTTTTTTCAAATTCTAACATTAACTTATTTTTTTAAAAAGAACGAAATGATAGAACTCCAACATCAAACTCAGGAGACATGGTCCGACCCGATACCAGATGAGCAGTTGTCGCAATTGGTTTTCAAGAATCAAACAACTTACAACGTATGTCTTGGCACTCGTAAGAAGCCGACGTCATTTGCACGCATAATTGTTAATTCGGACAATGCCTCATCTCTTCGAGACCAGTTAGCCACCACCCAAGACCGATTAGCCACCACCCAAGACCAGCTACTCACCACCCGAGACGAGCTAAATAAGACTAAGAATGAGCTACAATAGATCAAGGTGGACCATGAGAAGAAGTTGGAGCAGTTCGAACAGCAGATGCTGGCTTTTCGCCAGATGTTATAGGCCTCACTCAGTTAGGGTGCATCAGGCTCGAGCGCCCCCATCACAGTAGCAATAAAGTTTATATCCATTTGTATAAACTTTCTGAACAAATAGTTTTAATATAATATGTATTTTTAAAAAAACTTTCATTATAATAATAAAATAATTATTATAATATTTCGTAATTCTGGTATTAATCGGGAATTTTTTCAAATAAAAATATTAAATTAATTCGACGCTAATAGTTAAAAAATACCGATGTAAGTATACAAATATTATTTTTTAATATACTTTAGTGTCATTTTGTTTCGACGCCAAAAGTCTAGTTTTATTGTCGAATTATTTCGTCGCAATATCTGACCTATAGCGTCAAAAACTTTTATTTAGCGTTGAAATAAATTGGATGTAAAATGATAGTTTTTAGCGTCGAATATATTTTATTGGACGTTAAATATTATTCTCGTCCATGTTTGGGCATCCAATTTCTCGCGTTTAATTAATTCGACTCTAAGTTACATTTGCGTCGAAATTTTGGCCTTTTGCGTCGATTAGTTTCGACGCTAAAGGCCATAAGTTTTTTAGTGAATCATATGGACTTTTATCATTTATATATCCAAGTAATCCAATTACAAATGATAAAAGAGCAATTTCCTTTGTCACATAGTTAATTTGTACAAGAACACCATGTCCTTTACAAATAGTGATGTTATTGGTCATAATTGTCCAACAATCTCCCACTTGGCCTATAACCAATCACTCAAGTGTCCAACACCTAAACTATGTACGTTTCACTTAAAATTTTACTGAGAAATAGCTTTCGTCAACGGATCTGCAAGATTATCATCTGATTTGAATTATTCGATCATCACATCGCCACGATGTATGATCTCATGAATCAGATGAAACAGTTGAAGTACATACTTGGATCATTGATGAGACCGCGATTCCTTAGCCTGTGTTGTAGCCCAACTTAGCTACTAACAAAACTACTCCTAATCCAATTAGGAATATAGAGAAACAAAATACATATTTTGCTGCCTCAGCTATAACAATGTATACCGCTTTTGTTGTTTAATCGGCAACAGTATCTTACATGAAATATTTCCAATTCACTATTCCGTTGTTCAAACAAAATATTTTATAGTCATCTTTATCGGTTTGGAAACTTACAGCGGTGAACTCAGTCACCTCAAGTTTTCTTTTCCCCATATTTTAAGAACGCATCCTTAGTTAGTCTAAGATACATAAGGATGTTCTTTACATCAATCTAGTGACCATCATTAGCATTGGCCTGAATGTGTCTACATATGCTCAAAGCATATGAGACATCAGGTCGCATACATGTCATAACGTACGAACTCTGGGAGAGTATCAGTAGATTTCTAGATCTATCCTAGTAGATCTTTATTCCTAGAATAAAGCCTACTTCTCCCAGGTATTCCATGGAGAATTTTAATGAAAACCAAGCCATGGAGAATTTTAATGAAAACCAAGCCATGGAGAATTTTAATGAAAACCAAGCTTTCACCGATTGTAGTATGTGAATGTCATTGCCGAGAAGTAATGCATCATCATCGTATAGGACAATGATTGTCAGTGTGCTTCCATTAACCTTCTTATATACACAAGAATCATCTTTGTTTTGAATGAAACCATATACCATTATGATCTCATCAAAACATTGGTTCCAAGAACGCAATGCTTGCTTCAATCCATAAATGGATCGGTTTAACTTGCAAACTTTGATTGCATGTTTTTGCACAATAAAGCTGTCAGGATGTTGCATATAAACATCCTCCAAAAGGTTTTCATCAAGGAAAGTGGTTTTGCGTCCATCTGCCATATTTCATAATCGAAATATGCAGAAATAACAAGCATTATCTGAATGGATTTAATCATGGCAACAAGTAAAAAATTTCGTCGTAATCGACACTATGTCGTTGAGGATACCCTTTTTGTACAAGCCTAGCTTTATACATTGTATGTTGCCATCCATGTCTGTCTTCCTTGATGACCTATTCAAGACTAATAGGCTTAACGCCTTCTGGTGCATCAACCAGTGTCCAAACATGGTTGGTATACATGGAATCCATTTCGGACTTCATGGCATCTTGCCATAAAGCGGAGTCGATACCTTGTATCGCTTCCTCATACATAGTCGGTTCAGTATCCTCAACAAGATTGATATCTACATTAAGTGAGATCAGAAACCCATACCTCTCAGGTTGTTTTCTAACTCTCTCCGACCTACACGATTCTTTTGTATTAGAAGATTATGGAACAGTCTCATCCCAGATAAACTGTTGGTGTTCCATGAGGGATCGGTGCCAAGAATAGTATCACTCTGATTTTCATTGAGTTCTACTTTCCTCCCACTTACCACTGTATATAGGAATTCTTTTTTGAGGAAAACCGTATGGAGAGCAATAAATACCTTGTTCCCTTGTGGTTGTATAAGTAATATACTTTGGTTTCCTTAGGATAACCTACAAATATGCACTCATCCGGATTTAGGTTCTAGTTTAGTACAATCCAAACGTTTAACAAACCTTCATGGAACCTTATTCAAAATAAGTATTGCACTGTTTAATACATATCCACATAAGGAAATTGGTAGCTCAGTGCGACTCTTCATTAACCTTATCATGTCCAACAAAGTTCGGTTTCCCCGTTCGGATACACCGTCCAATGGAGGTGTTCCATGAGGAGTCCACTGTGAAAGAATACCATGTTCTTTTAAGTAATCTTAAAACTCACATATTTAAATATTCTCCACCATGGTCCAACCGTAGTGTTTTAATACTTTTGACGGTCTGTTTTTCTACTTCGTGTCGAAACTCTTTAAATTTCTCAAAAGTTTCCGAATTACATTTCAATAGATACATATAACCGTAACGCGATGCCATATCCGTAAAGGTTATGAAATATTCATATCCACCTCTAGCCTAGCTAGACGTGGGCCCATATATATCATTATTAACGAGGGCTAACAGATCGGTGGCATGTACACCTTTACCATGTAAAAGGTATTTTAGGCACTTTGCCTAATAAACAAGATTCGCAGACATCATTTGAATTAGGATCAAATCCGTCCTAGTATCCACTCTTCGAAAGTATGGATATACGAGTGTATGACACAGAAATTGACGACGCTATTGTGTTCTAGGCTCGCGGCCTAGTTGGGAGTACGGAGTAGCCCGCGGGGGACTAAACCGGAGAATAATGGAGTTGCCACCCCGGTGTGACCCGGGAAAATGATTTAAGGCCGCACTCACCCCTCACAGGGAAAGACCTCAAACTGTTGGGTTCAGAATGGTCTCTTACTTATGCCACTTGTAATGAAATTATTTGTGCAATAACTTAACCGAATCTACGCAACATATATGCTCAAGAGTAACTTAAATCTAGTTCGCATTCATCAAAGTAAATCCTACGTCTAAGTTTGCATGCTTTGAAAGTAAGTTATCATAACGGCAAACATACGATATCACACAATAAGCATATTGGATCATCAAATACCAAGAATAAATAAATAATCACTTAAATATAAATGTGAATTAAATTCCTAATGCGAAAACAAAAAATTAAATTATGCATAACATAATCATACTTGAAAATAAATAACATACTCGACTAAATCATGCTTAAATAATAAATAACATACTAGCAACCTAATCATGCTTGAAAACAAGGTTGGATGAAACAAAATACGTGTGTCTCTCAAGTAGTACGTGGAATTGTATCCGAGTACAAACCGCATTATCGTCCATTTGAATTCGGCTACAGAATTTACGTCCGGGTTTCCATCCGATATAGCATAAGAGAGAACACATATTCCATTCATCCAAAGGCCACAACATGCATCAACAAACGGCTCTTATGGGAAGAAAATAAATAAAATAATCAAAAGATGAATGAAAATAAATAAGGAAGGTGCCCTCAGGTCTAACATTTTATGTTGCCTTTTGGAAATGCGTTACCCGGCCGTCGGAAGGGTTAATGCTTCGCAACTCCTCCGGTTCACGGGTTCATTATTTTTCTACACTGTCTTGCTGTTTTGGGCTGCTATTTTCACTATTTTTGTTGCTGTTTTTGCTGTTTTTGCTGCTGTCCTTGTTGTTTTTGCGGTGGTTTTAAAGTGCAGTTTTTTGGTAATAAAGGGGGATTTAAAGTGCAGTTTTTTAGGTGTTTTGGAGTGCAGATTTTTGTGGTTTAAGGGTGTAGTTTGGGGCTGTTTTGTGGTGAATAGGGGGCTGTTTTGGGGCTATTTTTGGCGTGATTATAGGGCTGTTTGAGCTGCTGTTTTGTGGTATTTTGGGGCTGTTTTGGCATGATTATAGGGCTGTTTAGGCTGCTTTTCAGGGGCTATTTAGTGGTGGTTAGGGGCTGATTTGGGGACTTTTTGTGGTGGTTTAGGGGCTGATTTGAGGACTATTTTGTGGTGGTTCAGGGGCTAATTTGGGGACTGTTTTGAGGCTAAATGGAGGGCTGATTTGGGCGGCAATTGAGGGCTTGGTTTGAAGGCTTGGGCGTGAATGCTAGGAATTTTGGAGAGCATGGGCGTGAATGCACTAGGGGGTTGGATGTGTTGGTTTAGGCTTCTTTTTATAGGCAAAGGGTTGGGGTTTACCTTGTGTGGAAAGGGAAAGGATTTGTGTAATTATGGAAGATATTTTTTATTAGTGTGTGATAAGGAAAAATCTTTTAATTAGGGAGGTGATTTGATTTTATTTGATTTCTTCTCTTTTAGTTAGGGATATGATTTGATTTTATTTGATTTGATATTTTTTAATTAGGGAATGTGATTTAATTGAATTATGAAAGTATTTGATGAGATTTGATTTGTATTTTTAATTAGGGAAGGTGCTTTATTTTGATTTTAGCATGTGTTTAATGTGTGATTTTATTATTTGGAAAGCTTTGGGCGTGACTTGGAGTGGTTGGGCGTGACTTGGTTGGTCTTGGTGGGCTTGGTGTGTTGTTTTTGGTGCTGTGTGGGCTTGGTGTGTGTCTTGCGGGGGTTTTGGGCTAAGGATGTGTTTTAAAACAGAGGTCCACAAGCGAACCTTAGCTAAACAAGCGAATTAAATCCAACGAAAATGTCAATTCTTGACTCTTCCCTTCCGACGTCCATTTCCCGCGACTTCCACAACTTAAGAGGTAGTGCCTCCATACGAGACTCATCATCGGGACTTATATGTAAAAATGTAGTGCCTACAACGAGTTTTGTTAATATGTCATAGACAATAATGCCACTAATAAGTCTCATATGATTTACTCTGTTTGAGCCTTTTGTTTGTCATGTTATATGTTTGAGATTCATTTATATTCAAAATATAAAGACGTTATTCACATCTAATGTGTATATCTCACTATCATCTTCATAAAAAAAAAACACCCATTGATCTGGAACATAAAGGTATACCCCCAACGGGTTACACTAGATATAGAGATAATATTTCTAGTCAAACTACGTATATTACAACAGTCTCCTAATTTAAGTTCATGCCCCAAAGGGCATTTCCAAAACTTAGGTTCCTACGGCCAAAATAGTGACTTTTGTCTCATTTTCGACTCGCATGTCGATCTCATCTGAAGCATGTCTCCTTCTAATCAGCAGATTCCGCACATCAGTACATATGTATGTACCACATCCAGTATCAAAAATCTAATTTTTAAAATTGGTAGTGGATGTGTTTATAACAAACATACCTGAAGCTGGAGCCTTGCCCGCAATCACTTCCTTTATCTCTGCCTTGTCCATACGGCAGTCACGCTTCCAGTGACCCCGTTTACCATAATTTAGGCAGACATCTTGAGATATGTCATTTGTCTTCCCAGAAGACTGTGACGATTAGCCTTGCCCCTTTTCTTCACACCCCCAGAAGCCTTTGGCCAGCCTTGGCCTTTTTGGATGTCGAAGTAAGATGCGCCTCACACTTCTTGCCTTTTAAAAGCTCTGGCTCTGCCTCCTAGAGTATACCATTAACACTCAAAGAGTTTTCACTTGGTTCATGATGAACCCGCCCCAGCAGTCGGGCAGAGACTATAAGATCAAATCTATAGAAGTCTCGGCCATGAAGATAAAGCCCAACTTACCTAGTTGTTCGATGTCAGAAATCATCTGCAACACCTATGACCAGTGCATTCACACGCTTATAACGCAAGCGCATGTATCATTCACGTTATATAAAAATATCGATCCCACGAGGACTTAATTCCTACTATTGTTGTTAATTATTGATACTATTTATTTACAGGTATCTAACTGAGGGAGAAGAGGATGATTACTTTTGGTTGGTTGAATGTGGATTTGCTAATTAAAATAAAAACAGACTCAAAAGAAAATACTAAGGAAAATAAAATAAAAGACTTAAATATCTAGGGTCGTGACTCCACATAATATTATTAGAAAGATGAATTGATTCTCATATTTATGTGTAATAGATCAGTTTTCTAACCTGGAACACGATGATATGCAAAAGCCTCTTCCGATGGTCAGACGCAAATACCCAGTATAACCCAATTGAACCATATTCCTATGTCAACCACATTACCTGGATTCATTAAGACCAAGTTCCAATTATGGTTACCCACGCCCGACAGGTATATTCCTATCCTGTAAGGAAATCTATTAAAAAGGGTTATCTATCCTCAAGCAAGATCGTGAGATATTGAATCTAAGGCTGAATCCTAAAATCCCTATGTCTAGTTCATTTTAGGTTACCACATCAATCTTATTAATGGCCAATTAACAAGAAGCATTAAGCTTAAGACTCAATAAACAAACTAAAGAACTACCCATAAAAAGAAATTAATTATTAAGTGTGGATATTGTGTTTCATCACTTCAGTAGAATAAAAATAAAATTTTGGGATTGGGGATCCACTTTTACTATTTAGAATTTAGACATCTCCTTACTATAATACAGAAATTAACCGTGAAATTACCGACCAGTCATAAAGGCGGTATTAAATTAGATTTTAATTAAGTCCGACCATCCATAATGCGGTATTATTATTTGTCCAAAAACAAGCCATATAGGCGGTAATTATTTGTCACCTAAAGACCGGCCATATAGGCGGTGCCACTTTATGTCAAATAAATAAAACCAGTCATTAAAGCGGTAATCTTTTTAGTTTGAATTATAATTTCCATATTATAATTAAGGGAGATTAATCTAAATTTAAATAATAAAAGCTTCACCATTCCCATTCAAAAATTTACTACAAAACATTAAAAAAAAAGTAGTAGAATTACTATTATTACAGAAAATTAAAACACATAAGTAAAATATTATTTATATATACAAAACCAGATGCAATCCTCTAAAAACATGGAAAAACTCCCAAGGAAAGCACACCAAATGAAGTGAAGAGGAGCTCAATTTATAGGAAAATTCGACATCACACGCGCGACGCTGAAGTGTTTAGCGTCGCGATGCCAGCACGCATCTTCGGTCCACACGGGTTGACCACGCGTGTTTCATCATCAAAATCAGGTGGTGACACATGGCGACGCAGCGTAATTAAGAAGCGACACGTGGCGACATGTGATTGGCTGGCATTTCGGTCCATTGAGAATGCGACACGTGGCATAATGTTACTCACCGATGATTCGGTTCAATGAGAACTCGACATGTGGCACGCGCTTGCTTTGGTCCAATGAGATTTCGACATGTGACAGCCAGTGCATTTTAGCAGATCTTCTGTGATGATGACACAAGGCACGACTCACGTTAGCAAGGTCGGCGCATGTTAGCAAGTTCCGACACACATTAGCAAGTCCAATTTCTCAGATTCTGACACGTGTCCCTTGGCGCACGCTTGCATGTCTAACGCACGTTTGGCATCGCGTCGCGAAGGGTCTTGGCGTCGTGACGCTGAAAATTACAAAATTGCCATTTTTGTTCCTTTTTGACTGTTTTGGCCCCAAATTACTTCCAATGCTTTCCAAACTTTATTTATCTGCAAAACAACACAAAACACATCCAAACGTTCACAAAACTCAAGAAACTATACAAAATATTAGGTTAAATGAGGGGGAAATAGTGATATAATACCACTCATCACACCCCCAAACCTAATATTTTGCTAGTCCTCGAGCAAAATAAAAAATAAAATAACATAAAAATAAAATTAACTAAGACACTTTTGTATAGATCACGGTTGCATTTAACGTATGTAACAAACCTTTAAACCCCTAGGTGTCCCTAGTGGACGAGTTGTAGTCTCGTCAGGGCTTACAACAATGATACCCACAAACATTTTACAAAAGTAAAAAGAAAATAAAACTAATACACACAAAAGCAAAAAGACAAGAGAAAGGAGAATAAAGAAGTTAGTGACTAATTAGGTGAAACTTCTACTCCAAGTTACTAGTTGTTTTGTTTCTTTCTAAATTATCAAATAAGTAAATTCTCCGATTATATTTATCATTCTCCATATACACAGCCAATAAAATACTAATCAACTCATTTTTTGCCCACAACAGTCATAAGTACAGTTGATAAGACATCAATATTTTTGTCCTAAAGTTCTATCAGATTTCACACCTTTTTGTAGCAATTGAATAATTTTTCGGATTTTTTTGATTTTTTCTTTCTTTTTCTCTATTTTTTATTTATATACAATATCTTCCGTCTATGTAGCGAGCTTTGGGTCGATGGCTCCCAAACCAGTTGGCTTTAGGGCACCAGGAGTTAAGACACCCCCTACGGACTTAATTACTCAGACTTCAGATGTAGATATTTATTCGGCAATATCTTCGATCCATGTAGCGAGCTTTGGGCACAGTGACTCCCAAACCAGTTGGTTTTAGGGCACCAGGTGTTAAAACACCCCTACAGACTTAATAACTCGGATCTCAACCATTTTTTTTTACTCATTGCCGTTTATAGATTCTTCCTCCAATTAAACTAGAGCACTGAATATTACAAACTTTTCTATTACAACTAATGTCTATATGTTACTATACATATTGATAATACCTACCAACTGAGCATATGAAGATCCATTTTAGACAGTTTTATGGAGAATTTACAAATTAAATAATTTAAAAGGAAATAAATAAAAATTAACTTATTTCGAAAAAGGTTTGAAATACGTATCAGGAGTGAGAACTCCTTACTCAGCTACCTCTCACCAATTTCACCTTTTTAGTCAAAATAAAAACACAAAAACGCAAAATATTTTTGTAATTTTTGAAAATTTTCTAATTTTTTTTTGTATTTTTCGAAAAATTTTAAACAAAAAATAAAAACGACACAAACAAAAAACAAGATATTAATTCCCTCCCCCAAATCTAAATGAGACATTGTCACCAATGTCTTAAACAGTAGAAAATGAGTTAAGAAGGTCGTACATGGTTAGCTGAAAATCTACGAAAAATTACCGATTAAGATCTATGTCTAATTTACGATTCTTACCACGATCGCTATCCGACCAGTTTAACTTGGAAAGAATGGGGTCGATTTTTGGTTCAAAGGCTATGATTTGGTCAATTAATTCTTCAGCCTTTGTCGCAGGCAGGAAAATATCTTGCACTGATTTGGTGACGAACTCATGTCTTTTAGGTTCCGGAAGAAATACAAATAGAAAATCGAAGAAATGCTCAATGTTAAGTAATTTAATGGGCTTCCGATAAATATTCAAGTGTGCCAATGATGCCACTGTGAATATCTCTTCAAATGTTCCGAGCCCACCTGGTAAAGAAATAAATGCATCAACAGTATTGACCATTTCAAGGAAATGTTCAGACATACTTGATACAATGTGCTCATCTTCATTTGTTTGTTTGATTAAATGTTCGTCCGCCAAAGGTTTTGGAATGATTCCCAAAACATGACCGCCACCTTCCTGAACAGCTTTTGAAATACTTCCCATCAATCCAAGATTGCCACCGCCATATACTAGGTGCATATTTCTCTTTGCTATGACTTGCCCCAATTCCTTTACAGCCTCAATGAATTATATACATCCATTTTCTCTCTCTTATTTGTATGTATATCTGGATGTGTCGAAGAGAAGCATGATGAGCTAAAACCTAAAAAATGGGTGATTAATAGTAGCACTTGTACCTACCAAATGACAATTATTAGATGAACGTTAAAATAAATTGTGAAAGTCAAAAAGTATAGATTTTGTCGGCGAAAATAATAGAAAATAATAAAAGAAAAGCAAATCAATGTAATTATTAAGGCAACGGAATTGTGTACGCAATATGCCACCCATTTGGTATATAAATCCATTAGGATGCGTCTCAAGAATCCATTCATTACTCAGCCACCACAAATGAATTAGCTCTGATTTTTGTGATTGCCAAACACCATTCCTCCTTAAATGCTTCGTTTGTGCTTTTCAGTACAAAATAACACACAAAATTAAAAACTCTACAACATATAAACACAAAATATGAAAACAGAAATTACAACAAATTGCATTGGTTGTCTCTCTACTAGCGTTAAATTTTTCGTCTTCAGCCAGATGTGACTGAAATCCATCTGTGAAGGTGGTTTCAGTGTCATTTTGGAGAATCCCATGTACGTTGCTTTTGAAGGGTCTCTTCCAACGGTAAGGTAGCAAAATTTTTTTTGTCCCATTTAGTGCTTGTTCCACCTTTTTAACCTCTATCACTCCAGCAGTTCCGGAAAAGAAGATGCTTAACTTGGAAGGGAAGTTCCGTTTTGTCAAGCTTCTAGATGATGTCTTTGATCTGTACTCCCCAAAACAGTGATGTTTCGCCTGAATTCACTGGATCTTCGATAAGGTCAGACATTTGCTCCTCCATTTTCTCTGCTTCTTGCTCCACCTTTTCTTCACAGATGTATTTGAAAATTTCTCCATTCAGCTGTTCATTTGTCATCTGTGAAATGCAGGTTTCAAAATTATCAACCTAAGGATGAAAAGATGTGTATGGCATTAGGTCTTCATCTTCTGATCTGGGTGAAATGATTGGCTCAGATAGATCTTCTTCAAACATTTGTGCAATGGATGCTCCAAGATATTCATTTTGAAGATACAGAATTTCATCCTCAATTTTCGTTGCAGTTGGTATAAACAGATCACTTAATCCTCGTCAGAATCAGAATAATAAAAGTCAAATAGAGACTTTGCTGGTTTGGGCTCATGAACTGATACCTCTAGTTGTTGATACTGCTCAACCTCATCTTCTACTGAAGTGTCATCGTGAAATGCTTGGTCATCTGAAAATGATCCTTGAAGTATGAAGTTCTGGTTTTCTGATAATTGTCTGATCTGATCTGTCATTCTCTGTATGGATTCTGTTTGACTCTGAATTTGTGCATCAATTTGAGCTGCCCGTTCTTTGAACCAATCTCTGAGCATGTGAAGTATCTGATCTTCCTCAGATGGTTCTGGTTCTTGATGAAGATCAAAATTGGATGGTGGATAAGATAGAAAATATGATGGCTCTTCGTACCTTGAATGATTCCAATAATTCTGCCACTCTGAAAGGTATATACATTGATCGCTCGGTTGGTTACCATCACAAATTACACATCTTCCCATTTTGTTCTGAAGAGCAAATGTAGTATTGCTTGGTTCTGGCATCCAGTTATAGTCGTTGGGCTGGACAACAGGCCTCAGAAAATCGGACTGTTGCTCCCAGATGTGGGGTGTATCTTCTTATAACGCACGTAATCTCTCAATCTCCCAGTAGTGTTCCATTTTTCAACCACCTGAAAACAAAAGAAAGAAATAAAAATTATAGATAAAAATAAAGAAAATTAGATACAAGTAAATTAGATAGCTTCAAAATTAATAACTCAAGAAATATAAGTCCCCAGCGACGACACCAAAACTTGACCGGTGCATTCACACGCGTATAACGCAAGCGCACGTATCGTTCAAGTAGTATAAAAATATCAATCCCACGAGGACTTAATTCCTAATGTTGTTATTAATTATTGATATTATTTTTTACAGGTAACTAATTGAGGGAGAAGAGGATGATTGCTTTTGGTTGGTTGAATGTGGATTTGCTAATTAAAATAAAAACATACTCATAATAAAATATAAGGAAAATAAAAGAAAAGACTTAAATATCTAGGGTCGTGACTCCACATAATATTATTAGAAAGATGAATTGATTATCATATTTATGTGTAATAGATCAGTTTTCTAACCTGGAACACGATGATATGCAAAAGCCTCTTCCGATGGTCAGATGCAAATACCCAGCATAAACCATATTCCTATGTCAACCACATTACCTGTATTCATTAAGAGCAAGTTCCAATTATGGTTACCCACGCTCGACAAGTATATTCCTATCATGTAAGGAAATCTATTAAAGGGTTGTCCATCCTCAAGGAAAATCGTGAACTATTGAATGTAAGGCTGAAACATAAAATCCCTATGTCTAGTTCATTTTAAGTTTACCCCATCAATCTTATTAATGGCCAATTAACAAGAAGCATCGAGAGCTTAAGAATCAATAAACAAACTAAAGAACTACCCATAAACAGAAAATCAATTATTAAGTGTGGATATTGTGTTTAATCACTTCCCTAGAATAAAAATAAAATACTAGGGTTGGGGATCCACTTTTACTATTTATAATTTAGACATCTCCCTTACTATAATACATAAATTAACCGTGAAATTACCGACCAGCCATAAAGGCGATATCTTCATTAAATTAGATTTTAATTAAGTCCGACCAGCCATAAAAGCGGTATTATTATTTGTCCATAAACCAGCCATATAGGCGATAATTATCTGTCACCTAAAGACCGGCCATATAGGCGGTGCCACTTTATGTCAAATAAATAAAACCAGCCATTAAAGAGGTAATCTTTTTAGTTTGAATTATAATTTCCATATTATAATTAAGGGAGATTAATCTAAATTTAAATAATAAAATCTTCACCCTTCCCAGTGGAAAATTAACTACAAAACATTAAAAAAAAAAACTACTATTATTACTGAAAATTAAAATACATAAGTAAAATATTATTTATATATACAAAACTAGATGCAATCCTCTAAAAATAGGGAAAAGCTCCCAAGGAAAACGCACCAAATGAAGTGAAGAGGAGCTCAATTTATAGGTAATTTCGGCATCTAGCGTCGCGACGCTGAAGTGCTTGGCGTCACGACACCAGCACGCATATTCTCTCCATGCGAGTTGACCACGCATGTTTCGCTGGTGAAATCAGGTGGTGAGCAGTATCAACAACCAGAGGTAACAGTTCAGGAACCTGAACCAGCAAAGTCTCAATTGATTTTTATTATTCATATTCTGATTCTGACGATGAAGTTTAGCTGTTCGTACCAACAAAAATTGAGGATGGAATTCTGTGTCCTCAAAACGAAGATTTTGGAGCATGCATTGCAATGATGTTTGAAGAAGAATTACCAACCACATAGGATAAAAGCTTACAGACAGACACAACTTTACATCCTCTGGATGATGATCTTGAAGATTGCTTTGCACAGATGTTTGATGAAGATCTACCTGAACCATCCATGCCAGCCAAACCAGAGGATGAAGACCTAATGCCAGACACATCTTTTCATCCTCAAGTTGATAATTATGAAGCATGTATTTCACAGAAGACAGATGAAGAGCTGAAAGCAGACATTTTTAAATACATCTCTGAAGAAAAGGTGGAACAAGAAGTTGAGCAAGAAACGAAGCAAATGTCTGACCTTATCGAAGATCCAGTGAATTCAGGCAAAACATCAGTGTTTTGGGGAGTACAGATCAAAGATATCGCCCAGAAGCTTGACAGAATGGAAATCCCATTCAAAGTTAAGCACCATACGAGACCTCATGATTTTCTTTCTTTCTTTGCAGGAACCACTGGAGCGACAAAGATCAAAAATGTGGCACAAGCACTGAATGGGACAAAATTATTTTTGCCACTTTACCGTTGGAAGAGACATTTCAAAAGCAACGCTCATTGGATTGTCTTTGATCGGACATCCAAAACGACGCTGAAACCACCTTGACAGATGGATTTTAGTCACGTCTGGCTGAAGACGTAAAATTTAGCGCTAGCAGAGAGGCAACCCATGTAATATTTTTGTAATTTATGTATTCATATTTTGTGTTTACATGTTGTAGAAGTTTTTTTTTAATTTTATGTGTTAGTTTTTCATGTAAAAGCACAAAAGAAGCATTTTAAGACAGAAGGAATGGTGTTTAGAGATGGCAAAGATGAGAGCTCATTCATGAGTGATGGCTGAGTAAGGAATGAATTCTTGAGACGCATCCTCATGAATTTATACTAGCGAGTGGCGTATTGAGTACACAATTCCGTTGTCTTAATTATTGCTTTGATTTGCTTTTCTTTTGTTTTTATCTTTATTTTCGCCGACAAGATTTATACTTTTTGACTTTTCACGATCTATTTTAACGTTCATCTAATAATTGTCACTTGGCAGATACTAGTGCAATTATTACTCACCCATTTCAGGTTCTTTAAATTCAGCTCTACATTTCTCTCTTCGACACATCCAAAGACACATTCAAATAAGAGAGAGAAAATGGAAGCAACTTCACAGCAGCGAATCAAGCATATTTGCATTTTCTGTGGATCCAATTCTGGTAACAAACCATAATTCATCGAGGCTGCGAAGGAATTGGGGCGAGTCATAGCGGAAACAAACATGCACATGGTATATGGCGGTGGCAATCTTGAATTGATGGGAAGCATTTCAAAAGTCATTCAGGACGGTGGTGGACATGTTTTGGGAATCATCCCAAAACCTTTGGCAGACGAACACTTAATCGGACAAACAAATGGAGATGAACGCATCGTATCTGGAATGCCCGAACAAATTCATGAAATGATCAATACTGCAGATGTGTTTATTGCGTTACCAGGAGGGCTTAGGATGTTTGAGGAAATGTTTACTGTAGCATCGTGGACACAATTAAATATTCATCAGAAGCCTATTAGGTTACTTAACATCGAGCATTTCTTTGATTTTTTGTTTGTATTTTTTACGGAAGCCAAAAGACAGGAATTCGTCACCAAATTCGTACAAGATATCTTCCTGACTGCGACAAAGGCTGAAGAATTGATTGACCAAATCCTTGCCTTTGAACCAAAAATCGACCCTATTCTTTCCAAGTTGTACTGGTCAGACAGCGATCATGGTAAGAAGCGCAAACTAGATATAGATCTTAATCGGTAGATTTTCTGATTTTCAGCTAACCAGGTACGATCTTCTAATCTCTTCTATTACTTTTTAAGACATTGGGGACAATGTCTCACTTATGTTTGGGGGAGGGAATTAGTTGATTAGTACCTTGTTTTTAGTTTGTATTTTGTTTTTATTTTTAGTCCAAAATTTTTCGAAAAATACAAAAAAATTTAAAAATTTTACAAAATTACAAAAACATTTCACGTTTTTTGTGTTTTTAATTTGATTAGTCTGGTGAAATTAGTGAGAAACGTATTTCAAACCTATTTCGAAACAAGTTAATTTTTGTTTATTTCCTTTTAAATTATTTAATTTGTAGATTCTCCATAAAATGGATCTTCATATGCTTAGTTGGTAGGTATTATCAATATCCATAGTAACATACGGACATGAGGCGTATTTGAAATGTTTGTAATATTTCGTGCTCTCGTTTAATTGGAGGAATCATCTCTAAATAGCAATGGAGTAAAAAAAATATGTTGTTAAAAAATAAAGCATTTAAGATCCGGGTTATTAAGTCTGTAAGGGTGTTTTAACACCTAGTGCCCTAAAACCAACTGGTTTGGAAGTCACGGGCCCAAAGTTCGTTACATGGATCAAGGATGTTGCAAAAATATTTATATCTGAAGTCTAGGTAATTAAGTTCGTAAGGGTATCTCAACACCTGGTTCCCTAAAGCCAACTAGTTTGGGAGCCACCGACCCAAAGCTCGCTACATAGACGGAAGGTATTGTATATAAATAAAAAGTCAAAATTCAAAAATCAAAGAAAAAATCAGAAAAAACCGAAAAATTATTCCATTGCTACAAAAAGATGTGAAATCTGATAGAACTTTAGGACAAAAATATTACTCTCTTATCAACTACACTTGTGACTGTTGTGGGAAAAAATGAATTGATTAATATTTTGTTGGCTGTGTATATGGAGAATTATAATTATAATCGGAGAATTTACTTATTCGGTAATTTAGAAAGAAATAAAACAACTAGTAACTTGGAGTAGAAGTTTCACCTAACTAGTCACTAACTTCTCTTTTCTCTTGTCTTTTTGCTTTTGTGTGCATTAGTTTTAACTAACTTTTTACTTTTGTAAAACGTTTGTGGGTATCGTTGCTGTAAGCCCTCACGAGACTATAACTCGTCCACTAGGGACACCTAGGGGTTTAAAGGCTTGTTTCATACGCTAAATGCAATCGTGATCCCTACGAAAGTGGCTTAGTTAATTTTCATGTTATTTTATTTTCTATTTTGCTCGAGGACTAGCAAAATGTTAGGTTTGGGGGTGTGATGAGTGGTATTTATATCGCTTTTTCCCACTTATTTGACCTAATATTTTGTATAGTTTCTCGAGTTTTGTGAACGTTTTGATGTATTTTATGTTATTTTACAGATAAATAAAGTTTAGGAAGCATTGGAGACAATTTGGGGGCAAAATGGATAAAATTAGATAAAATTGGACAAAATGGCATTTTCGCCATTTTGGCGTTGCAACACTGAAGCCTTGCGCGTCGCGACGCCCATCTTGGGCCGAAGATGCTAACTTGCACCGTGTGACACGTGTCAAAATCTGATTGGTCGAATTTGCTAACATACGCCGATCATGCTAACATGCACAATGCCACGTGTTAGCATCACAACGGCTCTGCTAACGTGCGCCGGCTCGCCACGTGTCAACATCTGATCGAACCAAACCGAAGTACGTGCCACGTGTAGTCTCGTCATTGGACCGAATTTTTGGTGAATTATAATTTTCCACGTGTCGCATTCTTATTGGACCGCATCTTCAACCAATCACCGCGTGATATGTGTTGCCTCGCATTAGACCGCATCATCGCCAAATCATAGCGCGAGACGTGTCGAGATTTCATTGCACCGACGACCGCGTGGTCAATGCCGCGTTGACAAAATTAATGTAGCTGGCGTCGTGACACCAAGCCCTTCAGCGTCGCGACGCCAAACCCGAAAATTTGCCTATAAATTCCAGGCGCCATATTCATTTTTCTTCATGCTTTCCTTGGAGAATTTTCTCTGATTTTATAGGAAGCATCTAGTTTTGTATATAAATATTATTTTTAATTTATGTATTTTAATTTTCAGTAGTAATAGATCTCTTCTTCTACTCCTTTCTTTTAATGTTCAGTAGTTAAATTTCCGCTGGGGAAGGGTGAAGCTTTTAATATTTTAATTTAGATTAATCTCCCTCAATTATAATATAAAATTTATTATTCACATTAAAAGGAATTACCTGTAGGGGTTTTTAGGGGCTAAATCCGGTAACGCAGCGGAAGCGGTGGAAAATCGTATTTTCCGATTTCAAAACTTTTTCTCGGATTAATTAAATAAACATATTTATTTAATTATCCAATAATTAAATTATGAAATAAAATTCAAATAAATCATATTTAAGTGAATTTACCAAATTTCCCTTATATTGGTATTTTGTCCATTTTAGTCCGAAATTGATCTAATCAATTTTGAATGATTCAAAATCATTTTTAAGATGAACTTAGCATGTTCAAAACATCAAAACACCAAAAGCAACAAAATGCCCAATTTTGTTCATCATGGCCGAATGCACTATTAGGGTGCTATTTGTTCACTTTGTCATTTCATGCTTCAAAACACATCAAGATGTAATCCAATCAACATGAAACTTTATATGCATCATATACACATCCAAATACACAACATTTATGAAAAGCCCCAAATTTGGAATTGGTCATGAACCCTAATTTTTCAATTTCTTCAAATTGGACAAATTAGACCAAATTGGTTAAATCCAACACTTCAATCATCTTTCCTCCATCCAATCAAAGTCTCAACACAATAAAACAACTCAAGATAAAATCTAGGTCATCTAAGAGTGGGTAACAACTCTAGATTAGCAACAAGGTTTCCAAAACCTTAAAAGAAAGCTTATAACTACAATAGTCACAATCTTCCTTCATCACACATGCTCAACACTTTCACCAAAACTTCCATCATAAAAAACACAAAGAATAAAGAAAGAAATAACCTAAGAACATTATATGTTAAAGCCTAGATCCTAAGGAACATTTTCCTTTCTAATAGCAAGTTGGAAAACTTACTAAAATCCAAGCTTTCTTTGGTTTCTTCTTTTTCTTTCTCACAAGCTTTCTTTGGTTTCCATTAATGGAGTTTTCCTTTAAAGTGTATTAGGTTATGAATGAAATGAAATGAAAAACAATATATACTTAGACAACATTTGCCTTGGCCGAAATTACCTAGCCAAATACAAGTTTTTGCAATTTCAATTTCATTTCACTTTACATTTGGTCAACTTGCATAAATATCCAAATAACACTTTATTAGATATTTAATTAAGTCAAAAAATGCAACTAAGAAAAATATAACTCTTATATATAAGTGTTATGGCCGAATTTATGAAAAAATAAAGGAAAAAGATATTTTTATTTTTAAACAATTTTGAACAAATATCTTAAGAAGTCAAAATCAATTTGAAAACTTTTTCCTTTAATGTATAAGTCAACAATTGCAACTTATAATCATTTCCTAACATTATCATTTGGTGATATATTTATATTTTAATTATACTAATCATTTAACAATTAAATAATTAAATAATTAATTAAATACAAATATATCAAATATATGTATTATATTTACTTTAAATATCTCAAATACATATATTGATGATATATGTCAAATATCTTTATTTGAATATTTATTAATGTGTATTTAATAATATCATATATTAAATACAAACACACATTAATTAGGAAATGACGGTTCGGCCCGTTCGCATGTATTTTTCGTTTAACGATTAAACGATTTATAAATAATCATCATTATTCATAAATGTTGCTCTAGTGCTCTACGAGTATGTTTCATTACTGAGACTCTCTAGATTCAAGTATATCCGTCACGAAATCCAATTTCATGTGCATAATCTATCCACCCGTAGATTATGACGATCATGGATAAACTAGTTGAATCATACAGGTCGAGGTCATTGCATACGTATAATCCCTCCGTCACAGGTATTCAGATAATCCCAGAGATATAAATGTAAACGTCAAATCTCTATAGGTATTATCTCGTTGACGTATCTATTAGCAATCTTTAAATAACATTCGGAACTTACTTCCAATGTATATTGTGGCCACAGATTTAACAGACTGCTAAATATATATGGACTACCTAAGCTCTGTACACAGAACTGACGGATCCTATCTTGACACAAACAAGATATCCTGAGGATCAATCCACACCCAACGAACAGGCGGAGGTCTGATCTAAATAGATCGGTGACGTGACTGCCATCTAAGTGTTGAGGATGTCTCATACATCCACAGTGGTGTCTCAAGTCGAATGACCACTATGCTACTCAACCCGAGAAGATTCTTATTGACGTTGGTGTACAATCCATTAAGAATCTTCGGTGAGCTGTTAAGTGTTTATACACTATAAACACTTACACGTCTATACGAGTCTCCATAGACTCATGGTTCATTGGGATAAACCATCGGACCAAGTCTCGATATACGACATGTACTGGTCTCAACGGATTTGACTAACCGACCCGTGTTAGCAAATCTTGACCAGGAATTATGTTTGACAATGTCAATTACAAACTAACTTTGTAACTGTGTACTGCATTATATATTATCGGGCCTTTGTCTAATATATACATATCATTAAACCACATTTAGTTTCAATCTAATCGTAATCAGATCGAATACGTATATAAGAACAAGAGGTGCAACCATAAATAAGTAATATTATGGAATAAGGGGATGTTCGTATTCATGAATTAGACATAAATACGGTCCGGATTGGCGCTCTGAGCACCAACCCCAACATTACCACCTTAATGGCTGGTTTTATTTATTTGGCATAAAGTGGCACCGCCTATATGGCTGGTCTTTAGGTGACAGATAATTACCGCCTATATGGCTGGTTTATGTTCGAATATTATTACCGCCTTTATGGCTGGTTGGACTTCATTTAAATCTGACTTAATAAGGAATACCGCCTATATGGTCGGTTGGCTATCACCGTTAAATTCTATATTATAGTAAGGGAGATTTCTAAATTATAAATAGTAAAAGTGGATCCCATAACCCCAGCATTTTATTTTTATTCTAGGGAAGTGATGAAACATAATACACACACACTTAATAATTGATTTTCTTTTTATGGGTAGTTCTTTAGTTTGTTTATTGAGTTTAAAGCTTAATGTGTCTTGTTAACTGGCAATTAATAAGATTGATGGGGTAAATCTAAAATGAACTATACATAGGGATTTTAGGTTTCAGCCTTAGATTCAATAGCCCACAATCTTCCTTGAGGATAGATAACCCTTTAATAGATTTCCTTACAGGATAGGAATATACCTGTCGGGCGGGGGTAGCCATAATTGGAACTTGGTCTTAATGAATCCAGGTAATGTGGTTGACATAAGAATATGGTTCAATTGGGTTATACTGGGTATTTGCATATGACCATCGGAAGAGGCTTTTGCATATCATCGTGTTCCAGGTTAACAAATTAATTTATTACACATAAACAAGAGAATCAATTCATCTTTTTAACAGTATTGTGTGGAGTCACGACCCTAGATCTTTTAGTCTTTTCTTTTATTTTCCTTAGTATTTTCTTTTGTTTATTGTATTTTTATTTTAATTAAGCAATTCCACATTCAACCAACCAAAGCAATCAATTCTCTTATCCCTATAATTAGATACCTGTAAATAAATAGATTCAATAATTAATAACAACAGTAGGAATTAAGTCCTCGTGGGATCGATATTTTTATACTACTTGAACGATACGTGCGTTTGCGTTATACGCGTGTGTTTGCACCGGTCAGTTAGCAAGTCCAATTCTCAGATTCTGACACGTGTCCCTCGGTGTACGTTAGCATGTCTGGCGCACGTTAGGCGTTGCGACGTGGAGGGTCTTGGCGTCGCGACGCTGAAAATTACAAAATTGCCTTTTTATTCTTTTTTGACTGTTTTGGCCCCAAATTGCTTCCAATGCTTTCCAAACTTTATTTATCTCAAAATAACACAAAACACATCAAAACATTCACAAAAATCGAGAAACTATAAAAATATTAGGTTAAATGAGTGGGAAATAGTGATATAAATATCACTCATCAACCTAGTGCTCAACAGATGTACCCTCTGACATACACGAGCGAAATAGCTTCTTTTGTAATTCGTACTTCTAAAATATAAGGTTAGATCTATGAAGATCCTTTAATTTCAACATCATAGTATAAAGATCTAATCCTTAGTTTTGACGACGAAATTAAAGAGCTATTGCAGCAAGCATAACAGATTGAGTACTAAAGTTATCATCACAATGAGACTTCCAAAGCTCATGCTCTACTATTTGCTCAACTCCGAGCTCAGGCTCGAGAGGTTTCTCTATTACATAGAGTAACTTCTTAACTCCCAGTTCTATCCCGAGGTTCATTTCCCTAACTGGAAAATTGGAGCTGTTAAACACATTTTCACCTAGGATTATGTCCTTTTAACGTTAATCTTTCCAGTGATTTTGATTGCTATAGTCCAACTATCCAATCAACTATTTTGGGTTTAATCAAATGTAATGATTACTATAGTCCAATTATATAATCAATTACAAATGGAGTAGTTTAAATACAGTCCAACTTTTCAATTAAAACAACAATTGAATATTAGTCTGACTAATATATTTATATATTTATTATAACGAAAAATAAAGAGCGCGTATTAGCCAGTATTAAACGAATATTGCAATTTAATACTAGCCTCCCACTATTTTTCGGCCATCCTCTAACCCTCTGTTGAGTACTCGGGAAACCTAGTTTCCTAGTGGGCTAGGATCCCGTTAAATAACATACAAACTTGACTTTGGCCAACAAGCTGTATAAAACTTAACTAGGTAGATCTTTAAGATCAATTGGATCTCATCCAATTCCTAGATCCGGTAGGTGGACCTCCAAGTCCGAAACATATATCCAATATATTTCCTAACCTTTTTTCTTCTGAATCAACTGAGTCTTGCCTTTGGCTCAACAAACTTAATGATTCCAGTTAAGTGTGACCCATTAACAGTGGGAAAACTTCGTAATCCATGCCGATATACATAAATGACCTTGACTTTAGCCAACAAGTCACAACTACCCAAGACATGCGATATGTAACAAAGCTTACATGGTTCAAACACATCCATGATGGACAAAGTGTAGGGTTTTTAGGGGCTAAATCTGGTAACGTAGCGGAAACGGTGGAAAATCAAATATCCCGATTTAAAAACTTTTTCTCGGATTAATTAAATCAACATATTTATTTAATTACCCAATAATAAAATTATGAAATAAAATTCAATAAATCAAATTTATGTGAATTTATCGAATTGCCCTTACACTTGGCATTTTGTTCATTTTAGTCCGAAATTGTTCAAATCAATTTTGGATGATTCTAAATGATTTCTAAGATGAAATTAACATGTCCCAAATGTCAAAACACCAAAAGCAACAAAAAACCCAAAATTGAGTCACTTGGCCGAGAGCCTCACAAGGGTGCATAATGTGCATTTTGCACTTCCATGCTTCAAAACACATCAAGATGAAATCCAATCAACATAAGATTTCATTTGTATCATATACACATCCAAATACACAACATAAATGAAAAGCCCCAAATTTGGATGAGGTCTTAAACCCTAATTTTTCAATTTCTTCAAATTGGACAAATTGACCAAATTGGTTAAATCAATTACTTTAAACATGTTTCTTCCATCCAATTCAAATCTCAACACAATGAAATAACTATAGATCAAATCTAGGTCATTTAAGAGTGGGTCAACAACTCTAGATTAGCAATAAAGTTCTAAAACCATGAAAAGAATGCTTATAACTACACTAGTTGCAAAGTTCCAACATCATACATGCATTACACCTTCATCAAACTTTTATCCATCAAAAGTACAAAGAATAAAGAATAGAAAAACTCAAGAACATCACAAGATGTTTGTAACATTCCGCCTAGGCCAGGATGCTACCGGCAAGAGACAGGCTAAACCTATCTCCATAAGCCTCTAAATCTAACGAAATTTCGGCATGATGTATTCGTAACATCATGCAACCTGGCCTGTAGCCAGCATCAAAATACAAGAAGAACACAACCATCTAGGCCTCAGGCCGGTAACACAATATCAAGGCCTCAGGCCTGAACTCAAAGAACAAAAACAAATATTTGGCCTGCGACCAGAACTCAAAATAACATCTACACTATTACATAATCCTTACTTAAATGATACAAATGCAAAATACAATACAAAGGCCGTGAGGACCCACAACCTAACCCATGACTCGACACTCTCTCAACTGCAATTGAGGTGATCCGCTGTCTTCAAGTCATCACTGAACTACTGCTACTGACCTGCAAAACTACAACTGAAAAGATGTGAGTCATATTGACTCAGTAAGTAATCATGCAGAAATTCACAAACAGATATAACTATTTGTTTTTTTTTATCCATTTAATTAACACACTACTAGTTACTGATCTTTTTGTCTGAACACACACATACATAAACTAACTTCTGATTACTACAATCCTTATAACCCATCAAGATTTATTTTACTAACTAACGACTAAAGTCCAATACACGTATATTGTGCTGCTCTGATTCTTTTCTTAACCTTTCTGTAAACTTGAGCTAGTCGAAAATTAGACAATTATAATAACTTCCTTTCTTTTACTGTCTTGAAATATCATCAAATCGGTCACATTAAAATGCTATTTCTGATCAACACTCATACCACTGCCATCAACCACATATCATCGTGTTCTGGCATCAATTCAATATATTCTTTTTAAGTAGTCATACAACTCATAAATATCATTAACATATATACCTTTCAATAACATCATGCTATTATGCTCTAGTATTTTACAAATGCTGACTTCATATACTTATGCTATGCACAAGATTAACCATATAGTTATGAATATGCAATCCTATAATCATAAGCTATTATTTCACCAATTGTCCCTCTTATGCGAATATATGCCACACATCGGCATCAATTCCCAAATATATATATATATATATATATATATATATATATATATATATATATATATATATATATATATATATATATATACTCATACTATCATGCCTCAGTGTCAACAAGTATACGTCTCGATGAATTACTAGTATATAAACTACATATGTAAACAGTAGATGTTCTATAAACTTTAACATGTTAAGCTTTAGAAAAATACTTTTGAAACTCATTCTAAAAAAAACTATTATCCCAAAGTTCCTTTCTATAAACTTTGTTTCTAAAACTTCATCTTTCTAGAAAACTGTCTTTAAAATAACGGTTTATGAAAACTCTTATTTAAGATCTGATTTCCGAAGTCTAAATTTTGAAAATCTGAAAACTGTATACTGAAGATCTGAAAAAAGTAAAAACTGAAAATACTTGATGCCCAGGACAACAACTCAACTGCGGCATCTCTGAAAACTGAAGTCTGAAATCTGAAAAGTTGTTTCTAAACTCTGTTTCTGAAAATCGTATACTGAAATCTAGTTTCTAAAATCTTGGCACTGAAAATCTGAAAACTAGTACTGAAAATCTGCAACCTGAAAACTGCACTACGTTAAGGAAAGCGACTCAACTGGACGTCTCTCAACACCCAGGAAAACGACTCAACTGGGTGCCTCTGAATCTGGTGGTGCCCTACGCCAGGAAAATGACTCGACTGACGTAGAACTCCAAGTCCAGGAAAACAACTCAACTGGACATAGCCACCACTAGAGTCCAGGTACACGAACCTAAGTCGTCGTCCTGACTCTCTACATGTGCACATGTGTCTAAATCCGTCAATTCCAACAGTGTCTCATGTTACATATCAGGGTGAGGTTTTACCTCATGCCCCGAAAATCACATAAAACTGTTGATAAAATTTTTTAAATCATAATCAAAACTCCAAGTCTGTAAGAAACATTCTAAAATACTTTTCTTTCAAAACATCTTTAACTTTACCTTAAAACACTTTAAATTTCAAAACAGAGTTAATTAAAACTCAACCTCTGAAAATCTCACACACACACATGCACATATGCATTTCTCATGCTTCTTTCTACTCTAGCCATGATTCATTAAATTTCAAACATGTACAAACATCAGATCATGCATATCCATAACACACTGAAATTATTCATATACATGCACTGCTCTAAACATATAAAACGTGTCTTTACATTCTATATACATCTCTACGTATGCACGTATCCTTATCATTCTTCTATTTCCTCATGTCTCAAACTTACGTACATCCTCTTGCAATACAAGTACTATTCATCTTATGTACATACTTAATACTTATGTTCCTTGATACATGAGTATATAAAAATATATATGCTCATTCTTGTATGAAATTCATCACCAGCACTCATTCTGATCTTATACACACATACATACCTAAACACATCAACTCACATGCTTACTATAGTTATGCATGTTACATAAGCTTTCTAGCTCTCTCAAACTCTCTTGATTTTACTCATAACCTAGTTTATCAGTAATATGTCCATTCTTATGTCATTGATAACTTTATTCCCATTCCCTAGGGTGTAGTTTCTACCCAAGTCTCATAAAATTATATTTATGACCTTATTCATATATCTTATCTAAATATACCTACTGGTTTATACTTACATAGGTGTCTCTATTCTTCTATATGCTCATACTTATCTCTTACTTATACTTCTGCTTATAATTGCCTATCTTTGTCTATATGTGCATCTCATCTACAACTGCTTCTTTTCCACACTCATCTCTATATATAAATATATATTTGTTTCATGCATATACCATACACATCTTTACTACATAACTAATTTCAAACATTACTAAATATTTTAAGTATTAGAAGCATGAGTTACTTACCTAGCTAAGCGAATGCCCACGATCCGGGTCTGATCTGTCAAAACAAATCAAAACGTCGTCAGAACCGCTATTTGCGGAACTTTCTACACATCTACAATTAAACTACGGATCTTCTCGGAATACTCAAATCCTCACCGACTCTACGGTCTAAGTTCTATTACTCTAATATGTCTTTCTATATCATTCTGAACTAACTAGATACCTTAGATTCTCACTTTACACGTTTGCGGTAAAACTTGTGGAAAATTTTCCGCAAAAACGCTACGGAAGGGTCTCGAACTCCCCGAACTAATCCAGAATTACCTAATTACCCTCGTAATATCATTTTAATACTGTTTTCATGATTACGATCAACTACGCTCAGTCGCGTGAGAAAATATGTTTTACCAGAATCTCGCTAATTCTACTGGATCGATCATATCTCATCCCATTCTCCCCGAATTCTACCACATTTATCGTTTTAACACATTAAATCATATTCATTTCATTTCATACTAATTCGCTAAATCATGTTGTCTTAGTTGATCAATCAATCCATCATCTGAAGAACATGTGGGCTAACACTTGCCCCTCATCTAATCGCGCATTGAACAATTCTATTGCGACCTTGTGAACAATCACTTGTTCTTTGTTCTCAAATGATTGTCTCAAATGAGTCAACATAGTATAGGCATCTGACGTGCCATAATACTATTTCTTGAGTCTCAGTGAAAGCGAACTTAAGATGTATGACTTAACTTTTAAGTCATCATCCTTCCAAGTTAGGAAGACTTCGCGTTCTTCCGGCGTAGCATCCTCTGCCACAGCAAGGGGCAATGGACCTCAAGAACATATCCCAGTTTCTCAGAATCGAGGAAAATCCTCAAATCCAATTCCCAGTCAGCGAAGTTATCAGCGCCTTTAAGTTTGTTCGCATCAAGCATACGCGCAAACTGATTAGTGGATGGTGCCGCCATCGTAACTTTATCATATAGATCATGAAAAACGGTTAGCAGAAATAAAGCAGTTTCATATAATATCATAAGCATAAACTAGATCACGGATTTTAATCTAAAAATGCCTCTCCCACTAAATCATGCAATATTGTAATCCCCAAACAGAATACAAAGATTTAATAATTAAATTAAATATAAATAGTGAAAAGTGGATCCCGTGAATATATTTCAGCTCACAGCAGAGGCACTGTCTCGCCTACGTATATTCATTAGGTAGACAACTCATTAGTCAATCACTCAATAGTGACTCCTGGGTTTTCCGGTCCTGGTCGTTTCTCGTTGTAGCTGCAAAGGCAGGCCCACAAGAGACGTACCAAGGTCAAACTCGTCAATGATAAACTCAAGTTACTTACGTAACCGACAGCTAGGGCACGTTCAGGATTCCATTATCGCTTGAATTTATCTAGTATCTAATATACATCCGGTATAAATAAATCTCTATCGGCTACACCCTCACAGCAGAGGCACGGTCTCGGATGTATTCACGGAGAAATATTCATAAACTGTATTGACAAGACGGACCACATAACATGCATCGAATACATAATTACATTAAAACCTTATTAATTAGGAATTTTCCGCAAAGTGTCATACACCCTAAATCTAACCAAATTAGATTATAATAAGCATGTATAAAGTTGATGAGCGGAAAATATATCAATATTTACCGCCCCTTTTACTTAATATTTTCTTTAGTTTCTCGGGTTTGATGAACGTTTTGATATGTTTTATTTTATTTTGCAGATAAAATAATATCGGGACTCAATGAAATCATTTAGGATGAAATGTGGGTCAATTAAGGGCAATTATTGGACTTGATATATTAATTTTGGAGATTGGAAACTTGAAAGGGCGTTTTTGACGAAATGCAGTTTTGGAAATTCCAGTTTTGCACATCTGTCGTAATTTGGGCATAACGTTTTACTCAGATATCAGATTGAGCTGATTCAAGTTCCAGATTAAAGAAGACTCAAAGAACTACAACTTGGAAAGAGCAAATATTTTCAAATTTTGATGATTTCATGACCGAAATTGATGAACCATCCAGAAGTGTGTGGAGTGTAATTATTAAAAGTCATTATCAATCATTTTCAAAGCAAAATATTAATTAATAAATAATTAATAAAAATTATCAAATCACCACCAAACAAGATAAGCAATTAGTGGAGCAATTATGGATTTGGTGGAGTAATTAGCGGAGAAATTAATAATGGATTTGGTGGAGAATTTGATTGATGATTTGATGGTGGCAAAATTTTGCCTATAAATACCAAGCCATTTCATTTGTAAAATTCATACTTTCTTCTTTAAAATTCCTTAAGAATAAATAAGAAGATTGTATCTAGTTGTTTATTTTCAATTTTCAGTAATAAATTTTCACTTTCGCACTTTCTTTTCTTTACTTTTCAATTTTTTACTTTCCGCAATTTACTTTTACGCACAAAACTTTTCTTTCTTTACTTTTGCAGTTTTTATTTTTCAAGCAATGAGGAGGTAATTCTCCTTGTTGTGGTGAAAGGTAAAGCTTTTATTATTACTACTTAGATTAATCTCCCTTAAATATAATATATAAGCTATTTAAAACCTGACTTAACGAGGATACCGCTTTATTGGTCGGATGGTAATTAATTATAATTGGTTTTAACCTGACTAAATATGGATACCGCCTGGTTGGTCGGTTGGTAATTAATTATTAATTTGACTTAATCAGTATACCGCATAATGGCTGGTTGGTAATTATCACACAAAGTTAATATATTATATTAAGGGAGATATCTAAAATAGTAGTAATAATAGTTGATCCTCTAACCCCAGCATTTTCTTTTATTATACTTTTACTTTATTTAATTTCAACAATTTACTTTCAGTAATTTATTTTTAATTTTTTTACTTTTTACTTTTTACTTTTTACTTTTTACTTTATTGACTTTTCAGCAATTACTTTTCAGTATTTAATTTTCAGCAATTTACTTTATGTCTTTTATTCTATTTAAGTTTTTACTACCCGTAAATATGTGTCGTAACTAAGCCAGTTATCTGGGGTTGTGATGAATTTCAATATCACTGTTTTATAAGGGTTAGATTATAGGTTGGGTAATTTAAAGATTTATTTATTGAGTCTTAATCTTAATGTTTTGTATTAACTGGCCATTAATAAAATTGATTAGGTAAACTTAAAATGAACTAGACATAGGGATTTTAAGTTTAAGACCTTAGACTCAATAGCCCACGATCTTCCTTGAGGATAGATAACCCTTTAATAGATTTCCTTACAGGATAGGAATATACCTGTCGGGGGGGGTAGCCATAATTGGAACTCAAATTTAATGAATCTAGGTAATTTGGTTGACATAGACATATGGTTCAATTGGATTATACTAGGTATTTGTAATTGACCATCGGAAGAGGCTTTTACATAATTTAGTGTTTCAGGTTAATAAATCAATATTACCCAACTATAAGATAACCATTTCATCTTTTAAATAATATTGGAATAAATCACAACCATGGATAGTTTTCATAATTTGAATTTCCACCAATCTACTTCGTAAATTTTATTTACTTGTTTTTAAATTTAGAATCATCACATTTTCAAATCAATCAATCAATCTGTTAGATACCAGTAATTATTTGGCCTCGTAAAAATTAATAGATAAGGTTTTAAGTCCTCGTGGGATCGATATTTTTATACTACTTGAACGATATGTGCACTTGCGTTATACGTGTGTGTTTACGCCGGTCAAGTTTTTGGCGCCGTTGCCGGGGAATTATTTATCTTTTACTATTAGTTTAGGGGTTAGATTTGTTACTTGTATCTTATTTTTCTTTTTACTTATTGTTTTTGTTTTCTTATGTTTCAGGTTCTCAGACATTTAATGAGAAGAGCCAGAAGCTTTGAAATCCGTTCGCTTGACCCTGAGATTGAAAGAACCATCAGACAGTTGAAAAGGGAAAGGCGAGAAGGCCAAGAAGCAAATGTTAACATGGAACCTGAACCTTTGGAGGTTGCACCACCAATTCCCATTCGAGACAGAACCATTCCGGTGGTAGATGGCCTCACTTCCTGTATTGTACTTCCTCCCTTACCAGCAAATGCAGGTGATATCAAAACTTGCGTTCAGATGATTCAGCAGTCAGTACAATTTGGGGGAATGCAACTGAAGATCCTAACGCCCACATCAGCAACTTCCTGGAAGTTTGTGGCACTTTCAATTACAACCGAGGAGCTGAAGAAGCTATGAGACTGCGCGTTTTTCCATATTCCTTGAAAGACAGAGCAAAGGCCTGGCTACATTCACTACCAGCTGGATCCATCACAACTTGGAACCTCTAGCCACCAAATTCCTTGCAAAATACTTTCCACAAGCCAGAATTGCAATGTTGAGGAATTACATCACATCCTTTGTGAAGCAAGATTCAGAATCCATGTACGAAGCTTGGGAAAGATACAAAGATTTGCTCCGGAAATGTCCTCACCATGAGATTCCAAAATGGCTTCAAGTCCAAACTTTCCATAATGGACTTTCTGGATTGATGAGAACCACTATTGATGCTGCTGCTGGAGGAGCTTTGATGTCAAAAAGAGAAGATCAAGCCTGGGACCTAATCGAAGAGATGTCCAATAACAATTCCTTGTGGCGAACAGAAAGGAGCTTGATTCAAAGAATTGCGAATTTATGAAGTTGGAGCCCACACAGCAGTTAGTGCCAAATTGGACCAGATATGCAAATTCATGGAGACTCTCAACACTCAAAGCAAAACATTGGAGCAACAAGTTCAACATATGGAGGAGCACCAGAGCCAACTCAACCTAGAAAGAGAGAAACGGGAATTATGTCAACAATTTCAACAGACAGGGAAACAATCCATATTCCAACACCTACAACCCATGGTGGAGGAATCATCCCAATTTTTCATGGAGCAACAATTCTGGACAAAGGAACAATCCACCACCAGGATTCCAGCAACAGAATAATCCACCACCTGTATTCCAGCAACATAACAAAGGCCATGAGCATGAAAAAGAACCAGTAATGGCAGAAGTGCTGGCACAGTTAAAAAAAATATGATGCTATGATTCAGAACCAATCAGCTTCTATCAAAGCACTGGAAAATCAGATTGGACAACTGGCCAATGCTCAGAGTTACAGACCACCAGGAAATCTTCCCAGCAACACAGAACTGAATCCAAGGAACCGAGGGAAGGAGCAATGTCAAGTCATCACCTTGAAAAGTGGTACTGAAATCAACAAAGATGTTGGAATCAAGGCAACCATTGAAGATGTTCCAAAAGAAGCAGAGCAACAGATGGAGGAAAAAGAAGCAAAGGAAAAAGAACAGATTACTCCACCTCCACCTTTTCCTCAGCGTCTTCAGAAAAACAAACTGGACAAGCAGTTTGCTCGATTCCTGGAAGTATTCAAAAAGCTGCACATCAATATCCCATTTGCAGAAGCCTTGGAACAAATGCCCAGCTATGTCAAATTCATGAAAGATATTCTTTCACGAAAAAATGTAGTGCCATCATTCAGAGGAAACTACTCTAGAAGTTGAAAGATCCTGGCAGTTTCACAGTCCCGTGCACCATTGGAGAACATTACATCGGTAAGGCTTTATGTGATTTAGGTGCTAGTGTTAACTTGATTCCTTTTTCTATTTACAGGAAACTGCAAATTGGAGAAGCAATGCCTACCTCAGTTTCTTTGCAACTTGCTGATCGAACACTCGCATTTCCAAGAGGAATGGTTGAAGATGTGCTGGTCAAAGTTGACAAACTCATTCTCCCAGCAGATTTCATCATCCTAGACATGGAAGAAGACAAAGATGTTCCAATCATTCTTGGGAGACCATTTTTGGCAACAGATCGAACTGTGATTGACGCACAAAAAGGAGAACTAACCATGAAAGTTCAGGACCAAGAAGTTACTTTCAATGTTTTCAAAGCCATGAAATTCCCGAGCGATGAAAAGGAAGAAGAATGTTTCAGAATTGATGTTGTTGATAGTATCATTCAAGATACTGATACAATTCCCACAGACAAACTTGAAGCTTGCATCACCAACATGTCTGACAGTGAGCTTGATGCTGAAATTATGGAATGTATCAACTATCTTGACAAGCCGTTTCGTTTCAAAGTGACACAACCAATTGAAAGTTTGGAACTTCCAAAGACAGACCAGATCAAACCCTCGATTGAAGAACCGCCGCAGCTGGAGCTGAAGTTACTCTCGAGCCATCTCAGGTATGCATTTCTTGGAAACTCTTCTGAATTATCTGTTATAATTTCTTCGTCGCTAACATTGGAACAGGAAGAAAAGTTGCTGAGAGTATTGCAAGAGCACAAGAAAGCCATTGGTTGGACTATAGCAGACATTCGAGGCATTAGTCCATCATTTTGCATGCACAAAATCTTGATGAACGATGAGTATAAACCCACTGTGGAGTATCAACGGAGACTCAATCCAATCATGAAGGAAGTCGTGAAGAAAGAAATCATCAAATTGTTGGATGCTGGCATCATTTATCCCATTTCAGACAGCAGTTGGGTGAGTCCTATGCAATGTGTGCCGAAGAAAGGAGGAATTACTGTGATCACCAATGAAAAGAACGAGTTAATTCCGACAAGAACGGTGACTGGATGGGAGTATGCATGGACTACCGTAAGCTGAACAAAGCCACCAGAAAGACCATTTTCCACTGCCATTCATTGACCAGATGTTAGACAGATTGGCGGGACATGAGTTCTATTGCTTTTTGGATGGATATTCAGGATACAATCAGATTTCCATTGCACCAGAGGATCAGGAGAAAACCACATTTACATGTCCCTTTGGTACTTTTGCTTTCCGCAGGATGCCATTTGGACTATGTAATACCCCTGCCACATTTCAGCGTTGCATGATGGCCATCTTCTCATATATGTTGGAGGAGAGTATGAAGGTTTTCATGGATGACTTTTCTGTATTTGGAGATTCATTTGATCATTGTTTGCAAAATCTTGAACATGTATTACAAAGGTGTGAAGACACGAACTTGGTACTCAACTGGGAGAAATGCCACTTTATGGTACATGAAGGCATTTTTCTTGGACACCGGATCTCACAAAAGGGAATCGAGGTAGACAAAGCAAAGATCGAGAAAATTGAAAAACTACCTCCTCCAACATCTGTCAAAGGCATTCAGAGTTTTCTTGGACATGCAGGTTTTTACAAGAGATTTATCAAAGACTTTTCCAAAATTGCAAAACCTCTTTGCAACCTTCTGGAAAAGGATGTGCCTTTTAACTTCACCAAATAATGCCAGGAAGCCTTCGAGATCTTGAAACAGAAGTTGGTTTCTGCCCCCATCATTGTAGCACCAGATTGGACTCTTCCATTTGAAGTAATGTGTGATGCTAGTGATTTTGCTGTAGGTGCAGTTTTGGGACAACGCAAAGCAAAGATTTTCCACACCATTTACTACTCCAGCAGAACTTTGAATGAAGCTCAACTCAACTACAAAACCACTGAAAATGAGTTGCTTGCAGTTGTGTTCGCTATTGACAAATTTTGTTCTTATCTATTGGGTCCCAAGGTGGTAGTCTACACAGATCATTCAGCAATCAAATATCTGATCGCGAAGAAAGATGCCAAACCCAGATTGATCCATTGGATACTTCTTCTGCAAGAATTTGACGTGGAGATTCGAGACATGAAAGGAACAGAGAACCAGGTGGCAGATCACTTATCGAGGATCGAGAATGGAGAAACAGCTGGCAAAGAACTGTCAATCAAAGAAACTTTTCCAGATGAATAGTTGTTTGCCATGAAACAACAAGATACCCCTTGGTATGCTGACTATGTCAACTACATTGTGTCAGGAAAATGACCGTTGGAATGGACAACTCAGCAACGGAAGAAATTCTTCAAAGAAGTCAAACACTATATCTGGGATGAGCCGTACCTGTTCAAACGGTGTGCTGATCAATTATTGAGACGGTGTGGTCCACATGAGGAGGTCAACAGTGTTTTGCAGCAATGTCATTCATCACCATATGGCGGACACTTCAGCGGAAACAAAACTGCAGCAAAAGTCCTTCAATCAGGTTTTTTCTGGCCTAGACTTTTTAAATATGCTTATCCTTTTGCTTTTCAATGTGACAGGTGCCAGAGAATGGGGAATATTTCGAGAAGAAACGAAGGACCATTGTAAAACATTCTGGAAGTTGAGATATTTGATGTGTGGGGTATTGATTTCATGGAACCCTTTGTTCCATCATTCGGAAACCTGTACATCTTGGTTGTTGTAGACTACGTCTCCAAATGGGTTGAAGCAATTGCACTGCCATCCAATGATTCAAAAGTGGTGATCAAATTCCTGAAAAAGAACATTTTCATTCGGTTTGTAACACCTCGAGCAATCATCAGCGATGGTGGCTCTCATTTCTGCAACAAATACTTTGATGCATTTCTATCCAAATACAGAGTTACTCACAAGGTTGCCACAACCTACCATCCACAGTCAAATGGAAAATTTTTTCAAAAATTACAAAAATATTTTTGCATTTTTGTGCTTTTATTTTGACTAAAAAGGTGAAATTGGTAAGAGATAGCTGAGTAAGGAGTTTCCACTCGTGAGACGTATTTCAAACCTATTTCGAAACAAGTAATTTTTGTTTATTTCCTTTTGAATTATTTAATTTGTAAATTCTCCATAAAACTGACTAAAATGGATCTTCATATGCTTAGTTGGCAAGTATTATCAACATGCATAGTAACATACGGACATGAGCTGTAACTGACAGGATTGTAATATTCACTGCTATAGTTTAATTGGAGGAAGCATCTCAAAAAGTGACGGAGTAAAAAAAATAATAAAAAAAAATAAAGCATCTAAGATCCGGGTTATTAAGTCTGTAAGGGTGTTTTAACACCTAGTGCCCTAAAACCAACTGGTTTGGGAGTCACTAGCCCAAAGCTCGCTACATGGATCAAGGATGTTGCAAAAATATATATATCTGAAGTCTGGGTAACTAAGTCCGTATGGGTGTTTTAACACCTGGTGCCCTAAAGCCAACTGGTTTGGGAGCCACCGACCCAAAGCTCGCTACATAGACGGAAGGTATTGTATATAAATAAAAAGTCAAAATCAGAAAAAGCAAAGAAAAAATCAGAAAAATCCGAAAAATTATTCCATCACTGCAAAAGGTGTGAAATCTGATAGAACTTTAGGACAAAAATATTACCCTCTTATCAACTGCACTCATGACTGTTGTGGGTAAAAATGAATTGATTAGTATTTTACTGGCTGTGTATATGGAGAATGGTAAAAATAATCGGAGAATTTACTTATTCGGTAATTTAGAAAGAAACAAAACAACTAGTAACTTGGAGTAGAAGTTTCATCTGATTAGTCACTAACTTCTTTATTCTCTTTTCGCTTGTCTTTTTGCTTTTGTGTGTATTAATTTCATTACATTTTTACTTTTTTGTAAAATATTTGTGGGTATCATTGCTGTAAACCCTCGCGAGACTACAACTCGTCCACTAGGGACACCTAGGGGTTTAAAGGCTTGTTGCATATGCTAAATGCAACCGGGATCCCTACGAAAGTGGCTTAGTTAAATTTTATTATGTTATTTTATGTTTTGCTCGAGGACTATCAAAATGTTAGGTTTGGGGGTGTGATGAGTGGTAAATTTATCACTATTTCCCACTCATTTAACCTAATATTTTGTATAGTTTCTTGAGTCTTGTGAATATTTTGATGTGTTTTGTGTTATTTTGTAGAGAAATAAAGTTTCAGGACATTCTGGAGGTGAATTGGAGCAAAACAGGAAAAGCTGGACAAAAGGGTAAAATCGTCATTTTGACATCGCGACGCTGAAGCTTTGCGCGTCGCGACGCCCAGAATGCATCGGACTTGCTAATATACACCTTGGACACGTGGACCAATCAGAGAATTTTGCTAACATGCGCCGTTGCTAAAATGCGCCGATCATGCTATCATGCGCCAGTGCCACGTGTCGCCATCACAATGGAGATGCTAAAATACGCCGGTGCCACGTGTCGCGATCTAACGGTGCCGACAGTTGCCCTCCACACGTCAGCAAGACGTAAGCAATGACGTCATGAATAGTTCCACGTTATCAGATAAGAATCTGATCTCTTAGCCGCCTCGCCACGTGTCAAGCCGTCATTGTGCCATGCGGAACTGTAGCGGGAGTCAAGGCCGTTAAGATGTCGACACGTGGCACGGCGCACGATAGCATTGATGATGATTGTTGGCACCGTTGAGATGATGACACGTGGCAGCGCACGTTAGCAAGTCTTCTGTGATGGTGACACGTGGCACGGCGCACGTTAGCAAAGTCAAACTTTTCAAATTGTTGACCCGTTGACCACGGCGCACTTTAGCAATCCGATTCATGTTAGGCGTCGCGACGCCAAAGCTATGCGCGGCGCGACGCGCTGAAGACTGAAATATCCCAGTTGGTGCATTTTTGTCCGGATTTGCCCCAAATTGCCTCCAGTGCTGTCCAAACTTTATTTATCTACAAAATAACAACAAAACACATCAAAACGTTCATAAAACTCGAGAAATAATACAAAACATTAGGTCAAATGAGTGGGAAATAGTGGTATAAATACCACTCATCACACCCCCAAACCTAACATTTTGCTAGTTCTCGAGCAAAACAGAAAATAAAATAACATAAAAATAAACTTTAACTAAGCCACTTTCGTAGGGATCACGGTTGCATTTAGCGTATGCAAAAAGCCTTTAAACCCCTAGGTGTCCCTAGTGGACGAGTGTAGTCTCGTGAGGGTTTACAGCAATGATACCCACAAACATTTTACAAAAGTAAAAAGGTATTAAAACTAATGTACACAAAAGCAAAAAGACAAGCGAAAAGAGAATAAAGAAAGTTAATGACTAATCAGGTGAAAATTCTACTCCAAGTTACTTGTTGTTTTATTTCTTTCTAAATTACTGAATAAGTAAATTCTCCGATTATTTTTACCATTCTTCATATACACGGCCAACAAAATATTAATCAACTATTTTTTGCCCACAACAGTCATAAGTGCAGTTGATAAGAGAGTAATATTTTTGTCCTAAAGTTTTATCAGATTTCACACCTTTTTTTGTAGCAATGGAATAATTTTTTTGATTTTTCGGATTTTTTCTTTGATTTTTTTCTCTATTTTTTATTTATATACAATACCTTCCGTCTATGTAGCGAGCTTTGGGTCGGTGGCTCCCAAACCAGTTGGTTTTAGGGCACCAGGTGTTAAGACACCCCTACGAACTTAATTACTCAGACTTCAGATATATATATATATATTTTTACAGCATCTTCGATCCATGTAACGAGCTTTGGGCCAGTGACTCCCAAACCAGTTGGTTTTAGGGCACTAGGTGTTAAAACACCCTTACAGACTTAATAACTCGGATCTCGGACTTTTTTTTTTTTTTTTTTACTCCATCACTATTTAGAGATGCTTCCTCCAATTAAACTATAGTACGGAATATTACAAACTTTTCAATTTTAGCTCATGACTGTATGTTCCATGTAAGTTCATAATACCTGTCAACTGAACATATGAAGATTCATTTTAGTCAGATTTATGGAGAATTCACAAATTAAATAATTTAAAAGGAAATAAACAAAAATTAACTTGTTTCGAAATAAATGGTTTGAGATACGTATCAGGAGTGAAAACTCCTTACTCAGCTACCTCTCACCAATTTCACCTTTTTAGTCAAAATAAAAATACAAAAATGCAAAATATTTTTGTAATTTTTGAAAATTTTTCAATTTTTTTGTATTTTTCGAAAAATTTTGGACTAAAAATAAAAACAACATACAAACTAAAAACAAGGTACTAATCAACTAAATCCCTCCCCCAAACCTAAATGAGACATTGTCCCCAATGTCTTAAACAGTAAAAGGAGAGATAGAAGGTTGTACCTGGTTAGCTGAAATCTACAGAAAATTAAAGGTTAAGATCCAGATTAATTCGACGCCTCTTACCACGATCGTCCTCAGACCAATTTATCTTTGATAGGATAGGGTCAACTTGTGGTTCATAGGCTATGAGTTGGTCTATTAGATCCGGAGCAAGTCTGGCAGTGAAGAGGAGGTCTTTCATAGGTTTTGACACGAACCCATTTCTCCGAGCATCATCAAGAAACACACAAAGAAAATCATAAAATCCATCAACGTTCAGTAGTCCAAGCGGTTTCTGGTGTATGTTCAGGTTCGTCCAAGATAGAACTATAAAAATTTCCTCCAATGTACCCAAGCCACCTGGCAAAGCAATAAAAGCATCAGCACGGTTAATCATTTCTACCAAACGTTCAGACATACCTGATACGATCAGTTCCTCTCCGTTTGATGATCCAATAAGATTTGCCTCTGCCAAGGGTTTTGGGACGATTCCCAAAACATGACTGCCTCCCTTCTGTACGGCCTTTGAAACGATCCCCATAAGTCCAAGATTTCCTCCGCCATATATTAAGTGCATATTCCTTGCGGCTAAGACTCGACCCAATTCCTGTGCTGCTTCTATGTATTGTGGTTTAGTACCAACAGTACTACCGCAAAACACACAGATGTTTTCAACTCGTCTTCTTGAAGTGGCTTCCATTTTTCTATGTATTTCTTTCTCAAATTAGGATGACTTCAAAGGTGCAATGATGAGTTGAATTTATAATACCTGAAAAGGGTGAGTAAAAATAGCACAAGTATCTTCCAAAGGACGATTAGTAGCAAAATAGTAAAATAGATCGTGATAGTCAACAAGATCTGGATCCTGTCGGAGAAAAAGTAAACAACAAAACAAATTAATATTATTAGGAAAAGACAAAGAAATATAATATATACAAAATTTTACAGCTTGATTAACGTCTATGCGTCAGGGATAAGTTTCCCATCCAATTTTCTTATAAATTGGCAAACAGGGTCTTTTTTAGTCAGATTCCCAAGACTTAACTGTTGTCTTTCTTTTTGGAATTGTGTATGTAATCTGCGAAATTCTATGTGAACATATCCACTGGGATGCGTCTCAAGAGTCGAAGATATATCATCTAAAGACTCCTTACTCAAGCCATCCCTAATGAATTTAATTTTGTCTTCACGATTATCAGACACCATTCCTAAAGAACGACAACGAGTGTTGCAATTCCAACGTGCACATTTGTAACAAACACTCATTTGCTTAGCTCTTCGTTTCTTTGCATAGGTGCTTCTTCCAAAACCAGGCAAGTGTGAAATAAAAGAGTCAGAAGATTCACATGCCAATCGGACTCGTGCTTCAATTACCCAACGAATGTCATTGGGAACACCATAGATCGTCAGTACCTCATCCGTTCCAAGCGAGCTTTGTAGACTTTCATCAGAGATTTTTGAGGGAGAGAAGGAAATTGCTTGTGAAGATTTGAGAGAGCTTCGTCCATCTTGAAATGACTTAATCTGCAAAAACTAAACACAAAATTAAATCACACCAAATCACAATATATACAAAAATTGCATGGGTTGCCTCCCTGCGAGCGCTAAGTTTAAAGTCGTCAGCTAGACGTGACTTCTTGAACGTTTATGCTGGATCTGAAAGTGTGACACTTTCTTTTTGTCGCTCAAATGATTCTCCCCAGTAGTGCTTGACACGCTGACTGTTAACTTTGAATGTGTTGTTGGTTTTGGGATCCAGTAACTCAACAGCTCCATATGGTAAAACCTGAGTGATCACAAATGGTCCTGACCACCTAGATTTCAGCTTTCCAGGGAAAAGTTTTAATCTCGAGTTGTACAACAACACCTGCTGCCTTGGTTCTAACTGTCGGTGCACTATTTTTCTGTCATGCCATTTTTTGGTCTTTTCTTTGTATAATTTGGCATTGTCATAAGCCTGTAGGCGAAATTCCTCCAATTCATTGAGTTGGTGAAGTCTTTTCTCTCCTGCAGTTTGTGAGTCAAGATTCAACTTCTTCAGTGCCCAATACGCCTTGTGTTCAAGCTCAACTGGCAGATGGCATGATTTCCCAAACACCAATTGATATGGAGACATACTGATGAGTGGTATTTATATCACTATTTCCCACTCATTTAACTTAATATTTTGTATAGTTTCTTGAGTTTTATGAACGTTTTGATGTGTTTTATTATTATCTTGCAGATAAATAAAGTTTGGACAGCACTGGAGGCAATTTGGGGCAAAACCGGACAAAAATGCGTCAACAGGGATATTTTAGTTTCTGCGCGTCGCGACGCTGGAACATTGCGCGCCGCGACGCCCAGCGTGAGACGAATCTGCTAACATGCGCCTGGTCAACGGTCAACAATTTGAGAAGTTTTGACTTTGCTAAAATGCGCCGTGCCACGTGTCACCATCACAGCCGATCTGCTAACATGCGCTGTGCCACGTGTCATCATCATATGCTGCCGACACTCAGACTTGACACGTGTCACCTCGTCATCAGCCACATCATCGGTCAACAAGTCAACCTTGCCACGTGTCATGCCACATCATCGTCCACGTCAGCAGGTCAACCGAGTCAACTTGCCACGTCAGCCTCAGCCAATCACAACTTGACACGTGTCGCCACGTGTTGAAATCCTATTGTGCCGAAAATTGCAACACGCGTCTTCGCCACATCAGTGCCACGTCATCGCCATGTCAGCATGACGTCATCATAATAATTGAGAATTAGCCGCCTTGACACGTGTCGCATGTACAGTCAGCCGCCTTGCTACGTGTCGCCTTCTCATTGTGCCACGTCGATGAATCCAATTCGATTTAATTATTGAATTCTCGTTTTTCATTGGGGATTACGGTATTACGTAAAATAGTGGGAGGCACTGCTAAGTTTAAAATATTCCATAACTTAGGAAATCAATATTGTTATGGAAATTGCCGCTTGTTCGTTTCCTTATTCTATTATTTATATAGAATTGAACTTTTATTTACTACACACATATTTTGATATGTTATCTGACTTGACTCTTGGTTGTAGTTATTCTAGAATAGGTTCTAGGTACTTTTAGAATATGATATTATTAGATTGGTCTAAACCATCAGCAATTGTTGTTCCGATTTTCTTGAAAAATCAAGATGGTAAATGACTTAGTTTCTAAGTCTTGAAAGATAATCTAGATAAAATCCCTTTTTAGGATATAATACTTTAGAGAGAATAGTTTCTTATGCATTAAGAATTGACTTGAATTAGTTCATGTCTCGAGATTCTTGGCTGGCAGTAAGAAAGCCCAATTAGGTATTTGTTTATCTAGTAATGATGTTTCTTAAGTTTAATGACCTTTAGAGGCAATGTGTCTGACACAGTTTGCTAATCAGTTATTTGCAATTGTTGTGAATAGTTGAATGCAAATAGTAAGGCTAAATAAAAGAGATGCGTATATTTGTGTATAGAAAATATCGATTTTCACAATACAACAACTATAAGTATTGGATACCAGATCTCCAGTCTAGTTATTTAAAATATTAGTTAACGATTGTTTTGATATTGATATCGGAACTTGCGACTATTGGATAGTTACTTGTTCTTTATAAACAATTGTTATATATTTTAAATATAACTAGTAATGTCATTAACGCAAAGATAAACATTAAGAAAAATTATTCGGTAAAATAAATAATTTGGAACGGTGCTATATAAGATTTTATCACTTGAGCATTGGATGTTTATTCCGTTTGGTAAAAGATGGTTTGATACGAGATCACACCACATATCCTTATCCATTTAATAATTATTGTATTCGGGAAAATGATTAAAATTTCGTTTAACCAATGATTTGTCATTGGACCACCAGATTTGTTTAACTGATACATTGGATGTATGTAGTTTAATAAATTGTAATTTCTTAAGGTAGTTTTCTTTACTTCGTAACCTAGTTTATGAATTGTCATAACTTAGTTACGTGTTTCTGAAAGAACAAATATTGAACGTCTTGAAATGATCAAGAACTTTCAATATGTTCTGATGAAACGTAGATTGAACATTTTTGACTTGTTCAAATATATTCAATCTAAATTTTTTTTTTTTTAGAGAACTCTATCCTCAAAATTCATTACATGTATTTGAATTGTTTAAATATCTTTGAAACGATCAAACGTATGAATTTAAAGCAATTAGTTATAAGGTTATTCAGTGAATATGATTCTTATTCAATATTATTCTTCCATGATTCCATCTCGATGGAATTGAGTAATGGGAGCAGATGAATCTTATATGATTTGATTCGTTTGATATTGAATGTTACTGAATTAGTTTCAATACTCTTGGGGTTATGCTCCAGTAACACTAATTCATCTCTTTAATTAATGTTCCATTATTTTCTACAGTTGCATAAATGATATGTATAGGTAGAAAAATTCGAACCTTGAAAAGTTTGAGATTTGAATGTTTCTTTTATAAAATAGTTATATAATGGAAATTATTTACACCTCGGGAGTATAAGTAAAAGTTTATCATTTATTCTATTTTACAGAATATATTATTGTATTTAATAGGATATATTTCCTACGATCCTAAGTAATAAAATTATTTTATTACTTGGTGTGTAACATCAGATGTTAACAATTGTATAAGAGACTTGACTTATTGAAGTCAAATGTGAGAATGATAAATATAAATGGAACTACGTAATTAATAAGATGAAACAACCCTTATATATATTCTATATAAGTTTAATAGGATATCATAATCATTTACGAGTATTTGATACTTAATGATTCTGTTGTTTTCTTACCGAAGAAAATTATCCTATAACTTATAATATAAGCGATATTTGATATCGATTCTGGAAGTTCAACATTGAACCATAGATCTTAGATTATTCATAGCTTACTACAGTCACGTTTTGAACTTGATTAAGCTTTTATTATGAATTGTTCATAAAATGTGCAAATGGTTTGTACAACGAAAGCAGAGTTGGCTTATTAAAGGTTTGACCTTTATAGTATGACAATGAGAAAAGTTATACTCAACAATCAATCTATTGTATATTCTGAAGAAACTTGTCTCTAGTCACACTAATTGAACAATTAAAGATATATTGGTTAATGTTGATATTAAACTGTACATTTTAGCTAAAGAATGCAAAGTGGCGTTTTTGAATGGCTTATTCGGATAAGAGATCAGTCGTGATTTCTTTGTTTGAAAAGTTTGTTCTGAAATGGCCCCAGAGTTTGTGTTCTGCTAAAATCGTAGTTTAGTGTGCTAGTTTATAGAGCCTATTGTAGACTCGGATAAGTCTTCCAGAAATCTATGTTCATTCTTTTTGATATCGTCAGATTGTTTGATCTTGTCAAAGAATAGAGGATACATATGTGATTGAAGGGTTAGTGGGAGCGTAAAAATTACTTTCTAAAGCTATATATCTTAACGACATTGTCATTATTATTGTAATAATGAGATGTTTGTGAGGTAAAATATTTACATAAGTCTTCTTTACTCCGTGAAAGCAGTGGGAGCAGTCTCTATTATATTTGATATAAAGTTTTATATAAGATATGAAACTAAGAGACTTGTGATATACTCCTATTAGTCGTATATTAGATATGATCTAATAAAAGACACAACAAGGCTATCTGTATGACAGTTAGTATAACTGTTTGATAGTTAATGTATGTCTTGTATATAGTATTCATCTTTCGTAAAAGATGATTTTTTCGAAAGAAATATTGATTAGAATGTCTAATCAATCTTATATATCATTTGATAATGACATAATGAATACTTTATTCTGTGCGATTAAAAATATCGATTTAATCGTAATTGCTATGAGTTATTTTAATACCATATAGACCATATGATGGATATTGAAACACGTTCTTTGTGATATTTGAGATATTAAGAACGAGTTTCTTATTCATGGAGCATTAAGTCTGTAACCATTTGAGTCATATTAGTTTTGAGTCTAATTATGACGCTGGACTGTCTACGTCATAAAATTCATAAAATATGCAGTTAGAGTGTCACATAGGATTTTACTTTTTAAACTTATGAAGTTGCATAGTGACCTTATAAACTAGAAGTTTTATTTTGTTGTTGTGTTTGTGGTTGTCTTCATAATATTTTGGATTTAATCCCTAAATACTTGGACAACTTAGTAGTTGTAGCACAATGCTGATGTAGCATCAGAGCCATATTAATGTATAATTTTGATTCTACAAAATATGAATGATGCTGACAATAGGAAACGATTGAGTTTGTTTGAAAAACTCAATATGTCATAGCAGACCTGCTTCTTGTTGCCTACCTCTTGAGTACAAGGTGAGCTTTTGAAGGCCATGTGCATACGATGCACATTGAGATGTGTATATGATATTGTGGATTGACACTAGAGCAAGTGGGACAAATTGTTGGGGTTGGTGCACAGAGCGCCAATCCGGACCGTATTTATGTCTGATTCATGAATACGTACATCCCCTTTTTCCCATAGTATTACTTACTTAGTGGTTGCGCCTCTTGTTTTTTATATACGTATTCGATCTAATTACTATTAGATTGAAACTAAATGTGGTTTAGTGATATGTATATATATTAAACAAAGGCCTGATAATATATAATACAGTACACAATTACAAAGGTAGTTTGTGATTGATATTGGGAAGTGTTACTACTAAATGTATATTATCAAATATAGTTCATGGTCAAGATTCACTAACACGAGTCGGTTAGTCAAATACGTTAAGACCGGTACATGTCGTATATCGAGACTTGGTCCGATGATTTATCCTAATGAACCATGAATATGGGGAGACTCGTATAGACATGTAGGTGTTTATAGTGGATAAAAACTGAACGACTCACCGAAGATTCTTAATAGATGGTACACCAACGTCAATAAGAATCTTCTCGGGTTGAGTAGTATAGTGGTCCTTCAACTTGAGATACCACTGTGGATGTATGAGACATTGTTCATACTTAGATGGTAGTCACGTCATCGATCTATTTAGATCAGACCTCCGCATGTTCGTTGGGCGTGGACCGATCCTCAGGATATTTTGTGTGTGTCAAGATAGGATCCGTCAGTTCTGTGTACAAAGCATAAGTAGTCCATATGTGATTAGCAGTCTGTTAAATCTGTGGCCACAGTAAACTTCGGAAGTAAGTTCCGAATGTTATTTAGAGATTGCTAATAGATACGTCGACAGGATAATACCTATAGAGATTTGACGTTTACATCTATATCTCTGGGATTATCCGGATACCTGTAACGAAGGGATTATACGTATGCAATGACCTCGACCTATATGATTCAGTTAGTTTATCTGTGGTCGTCATAATTTACGGGTGAGTAAATTGTGGACACGAAATTGGATTTTGTGACGGTTATGCCTGAATCTAAAGAGTCTCACTAATGAAATATACTCGTAGAGCACTAGGGCAATATTTATAAATAATATTGATTATTTATAAGTTGTTTAAAGGTTAAACGAAAAATACATGCGATGAGACCTAATAATCATTTCCTAATTTGTGTGTATTTGCATTTAATGTTAGATTTTATCAAATACACATTAATTAATTGTCAAATTAAGATATTTGACTAATATTGTAAATATATAAGTATTTGATATTTAATGTAAATATAATACATATATTTAATATATTTGGATTTAAATAATTATTTAATTGTTAAATAATTAAATTAATTAAAAATATAAATATCTAAGGTTATGATATTTTATTTAATGGCTTGAGTTGCTTTTGTTGACTTGTTAAAAGGTTATTAAAGCAGTAATGATTCAAGTAAACAAGTTGACAAAGCTTTAATGAAACAAATAAAAAATATCATGATATTTTCCCTATGCCTAGTTTCGGCCAAGGCCAAATATAAGGGGTATATATTGTTTGTTTCATTTTTTAGGGTTTCATAAGTTTCAAACATACAAAAATAACACAAAAGAAGTTGAGAGCAAGCTTGAAGGACAAAAGGAAAAAGTCTTGGAAAAACTTGTTTTTATAAGTATTTTCTTTAAGTCTTCAACATGGAAATTATTTCTAACATGATTAGCATCATTTTTTATTGCTTGGATGTTCTCTCTTTTCTTATGGTTTGTGTTTATTTGTTTGAGAACTTGGATGAAGGATTCATGTATGTAAGTAGCCTTGAAATGGTTTCAAAGGCTTACTTTTGATTCTTTGAAAATCAAAGTTGCCATTCTAGAGTTAGTAAGCTACTCCTTGGTGACCTAGAATTGTTCTAGAGTTGTTTCAAAGTGGTGAGGCTTGATTGGTAAAGTATTGAATGGATTAAAGTGTTGGATTTTGTAAATTTGGTGAAATTGGACAATTTGAAGAAATTGAAAAATTAGGGTTCATAACCCACTCTAAATTTGGGGCTTTTCATATATGTGATGTATTATGGTATGAATATTATGCATGTAAATTTTTGGGTTGATTGGATTTGATCTTGGAATATTTTGAACAAAATGGACCAAAATGCAAT